>VKKT01001582.1:77688-92867 GCA_008038995.1 Haliotis laevigata | reverse complement strand
GTCTTGAATCAATTCTTTATTCCTATGTTTTCTCTCAGAAGCATATAAAGAGCATCGACAACATGAATAACCGCAGAGTAATAATTGACAGGGGCATTTAGAACTCTATTTATAGAGTGCCCTACAGATAGTGCCGACGCTCCCATTTGCAGAATAGAAGGTAAGTATTTGTTGCCCAGCAAAACGGTATTAACCAATCCGGCATCAGTACCGCGAAGAGTGGAAATAACTGTCGTAAATATCGAGGTTATGCAATAATTCACCTTTAATAAAGATGTTCTGAGTACGGAGGAACTTAATAGCGGGTCTGGGTTTGTTTTATCGTATTATCCGACTTTGTAGTGACTCTGTTAGGCTGTGTTATTGCGACTTACGTTACATAGTCCCCGTACAACGAAAGGTCCTCGATTATCATTCTACAGATCTAACAAAACCAGGCTGAAATACTTTCGCAGTCAAACAGTACAGGAGCATCAAAACACCGGAGGACATTTTCGTTTTAATAACGGAATAGGATTTCACAAAAGAAATACAACATAAATGAAAGCTATATGTTCTTATCGACGAGCAACAATTGTGCTCGAGGCATGTGTCGTGTTTGTATTCTCCTCTTCTTGAACCCTCTGTCATTTCCATGCCAGCGTTTAACGCTTCAACATAAAAGCAACAGTTCATCAACGAGGCTTACTTCACTACCGTAGCAATGGCTTATTGTATTCTAAAAAATCCTTTGAAGAATTGTCTGATTTAATCCCAATTAATGGCAGATTTCTCTGCAACCTTGTGGTGTAGCTGACTTCACTGTTTCTTAGTTTGATGACGGGCATACATGCTAAGTCGCTGTGAGCAGCGGTTGTCACGTGGCATGTATCAAACCGTCTTCTTTTAAAGAAAGGTTCGTTCGTTATGATGTCTCAACGTGCCATTTCAAATGGTCATGCTATTCAACCTTTTTAATTCAATATAACATGCACATACAAGGATGTGAGAGCTGTTTTCTCGTGATGGTTTTCAAAATCTGCAGGATATGAAGAAGCTTTGCTATCAAGTTACGGTATATGTGTCCAGCCACTTGTGATAGGTCGCATGAGACTTCCGCTGTCTCTCGGGATTCTAAAAAAATGATTAAATGACTTCTTGATGTCGGGATCATTAGTAGAGCCATTATGAAGACCCATTCCAAAGAAACAGTTGAGAAGAAAGATTTAATAGTTTTCTGTTCTGTTTTCTGAACAGTTTGATGTTAGTCATAGAATATTTCTGATTTTTCTTACAGAATGGTGGTGAGCAACTATATTTGTAACATTTTTGCAAACATAACCGCATTCCTTTAAATAAGGTAAAAAAGAGCGTTTGTCAGGAGATAACCTGATGCTGTTCCCCTTCTGCACCAGCATATTTTGTCAAAACATAAGGTATGTCGTCGGTCATTACTACGTTATTATTTACAGAAGCGGATATGTGACACTTGGACCGATAATGTTTAAGACCCAATAAGCAATAAAACATCCATAAACTTGTACCTTGGCGCTATTCCACAACTGGTACACTGGCAAACACATATCTTGTATAGTGTCACTGTAGATCTTATCTCCATGACCATGCTTTCTGAAAACCTTCAAGAGAGCATTTCATTCGGTAACATAGCGTTGGTTTTAATCTTTTAAGATACTATCTTTCTAAACAGAGGTATATTGGTCCTTCGCGACATGTTCATTGCAATCTATGTTGGAAATATAGCAATGTTTAAGACACAGATATGCCTTGTACATACATGTATACGTTCAACTTGACCCTACTAATAGGCACCATCTGCTCATAGCCTACAGTGTTGTCTTATCTGCATGCGATGCTTGTATTATCCATATTGCAATACTGTACTATGATGTTGTCGCATTCACTATACCGTACGCACTGTGCACACTGCCATAATAGACCTTAACTTTAAAACATTTTTCTTTGTTTTTCAATCACACTGTGAGTGGAAAACGAATGGTGCACTTTCAATACTCAAACTGAGAAAGGAATACATCTTCTTGTGCCGCGACCCTTATGTTGCCGAGAGGAGACAAAGTAGGAAAAGAAATCCTAAAAAGTATTATACGTGCCTGAATTTAATCTCACGACCATTTCCTCCAAATTATTTCCATTTCCCTATTGCCGTTGTCGATGATATATGGAAAAACTATAATGCTTCGAACTTTTCTATCCAGCAGATAATAGTCAAAGCAGCCCCGGAGCAGAGATACTCGCTGGCTCGCTCAAACATTCTTCGCTATCATTTTCCGGTATTAACCTATATACCTAAATTACACTGGAGAAATAACAAAAGTTGGATGACTTCAGACACTAGGCATGTTACCGATGTGTGGTAATGATCCTGGCATTATCCTATAGGCGTTATTGAATGGTTATTGTTTTTTCTTTGACAGGCGTCATCGAATAAAGGAAAATGAATTTAGAATTTAATTACATGGGGACTGGGTATTCGGTTTTAGTTAAATGTGAACATTCAACGCCAAAGGCTGCTCGTTTTCAGTAATTTCTGCTGTTGTAGATGTTACTGTACCTGTGTAATTTAAATACACTTCATAATAATGGGTGCATGTTATATTGCGCCGTACCCATGCCTCATAACAGTTCATTGAGATATGCACAATGGATTACCCTTGTCCGAGGATCAGTGTTCCCTTAGATTTCATTCTCAGCTCACTGACAAGTATATATCCCCAGCTGCTACATTAGAATACAAAATCAAAGGCTTTATGACATGTGGCTCTCATGGTCGATACGCAAGAGCATCCATCTCTTATGTATACGATCCTATAACGTATTTTATTGAAGAACAAAACAAAACCAAGACCCACTTCTTCATCAATATGAAGTCTCCTCTGAAGTCGATTGTACGATTTTGACAATGTCAATAGCAAATGCTTATGAATCATTATCAAATAGTGAGTATATGTGAGCGTTGGTGAGCCTTTCCTGCATGTCAGAGTTACCTGTCAAAAGACGCAAAGGCAAGTTAATTTATCACCTTCATTTTGATAGAGTCATAGTAGGGAATTTTATAATATAAGCGACAAACGCCTTTTAACAAATCTACACAGAATGCCGGACAAGGTCAGTGTCGAGCGTATGATCAACTGGATCATTAGCATTTGTTTATGAAACTGTATGTAACAGTGATGATACCAGGTGTTCGCGAAAAGGTGAGCGTATCCTGCTCAACCGTAGGCTACTGAGTGAAATACATGCAAAAGCTGGCCAATTGTACACAGTAAAGATAAGGTTAAAGTCCATATTTGGAATTGCATCGAACATAATTTTTATCACTGATATGTCAAATATATTTAGATAATTTCCTCAACATTCACGAAACGTTTTGAAAGCTTTACTGAAAGATGAAACCTTATGTGATGCTTCAATCAGTCTTTACAGA
The DNA here is from genome assembly GCA_008038995.1 of Haliotis laevigata. NCBI lineage: Eukaryota > Metazoa > Mollusca > Gastropoda > Lepetellida > Haliotidae > Haliotis > Haliotis laevigata. The sequence goes on along the minus strand of VKKT01001582.1, from coordinate 89,425 downwards.
ACTGATTTTAAAGTCATGTCGAATGAAACACATTCGTTCCAATTTTTAAAAAAAGAAATACAGTTTACTTAACCACCATGTGCAGCATGATAAAATATAGTTTTGACGGCAGATGGAAACGTGATCGTGCTAGGTTAATTACTGTATACACATGGCTCCAACAAAATGTCCTTGAAGTTATATGTTCGTAGTCAAAATCATCGTTGTTCCTGAAATATCCAATATATATCCTGAGTTAATGGACATTTCCCAAGAACAAATTCTTAGCCGACTGAGGCACTGTTGATGGTACCAAAATTAAATAAGATCAGTTCTTCTAGCTCCAAATATTCAAACGACAGACAATTTGTCAAGCAATCCATTTTCAACAGTTTCGCACATTGCATAAATCCTTCTTTCTCTTTGCTATGTTCGTGAGCGGCAGGTCCTCATTTAATTACTCCCATTGAGTTTCAACTTCTTTTTTTTCTTATGCCAGATACGACCCGAAATGCCCATGGGATCATATAAAAAGCTGTTTGCAGAAATTGTTGCGTATTTCATAAGGCAATATCGAGGTTCTTGGGAAAATGTTAAATGTGAGGGAAAATCGTGTGGAAACTGAAGCCGTCACGCTATAAAGATATACTGATTTGTCCAAGAGTAGCCACGAGCTCCTGCAGCCGTTATTGGTACCCACTGGTTGTGCTTTGAGAATGAGTACCGAGTCATGGGAAGTACAGATTACCTGCCTTGATTGAATGAAGGGAGGAGAGAATATATAACGTCAAAGCTATAGGGACATTCTTCATCATATATACATCACACGAAAAGAGTCAAAAGAATATGGTAGCAACTAATTCTTAAAAATGTACATTTACAAATCAGTGCATAGTTACAATAATGACATTACGAGTTTGTCTAATAAGGAAACAAAGTAACAAAGGTTGCTGCACATGCAATCGCACAGTGAGGGATAAAACATGCATCAAGCATTAGTTTGAGAAAGGCAACAGACCCCGAGGGTAGCCCATTGAAATCAGTGTTACAACATATGTTCTTATCGCTCTCGTGAATCCAGAGCCTCTGTTGACTTATTAATCAGTGTAGGGGATGCCTTCTTTTTCTATATAACGGCCAGCTGGAGGTTGGACATATAATGATCTCCCAATAATAGGACCTTTACCACTTTTTCTTAAAGCAGTGGTGTCAATGAAATCATCACATGAATTTAATGATACCTTCCTCTTTGTAGTTCAACCCGCTTCTTAGTTTACATACGTCTTCACTTCATGATGCAGTTAGGTTGCATGTGGTTCAAACGTTTGCTCGTCTTTGTTACGAACGAAGCAGTAGAGGCTTTCTCTTGTAATCCAACTTCTACAACAGCTGAAATTGTGCCAGAAATGGCTTAAGTTTAGTTCTACTTGGAAAGGATATCACGGTTAGCAAGGTCATCCAAAAGGCAACCTTTGTTGATTAGTGATAAAAGTTTGCCAATAAAATGCTTCGTAATTCCTTTTATTGAGCCAGGAGAGGGTTTCCCGTGCTCACATACCTTCAAATGAGAGCTTATTTCGAAAACACGTACATAGAAATCAAAAGAACTTGAATTATCCCAAATTGTGTTTGGAAAATATTTCACCTAGTGTTGCCTTGTAAAGGTTTTTTGCACATGTGAATATTGTGTGATATTTTTACAGCTAACAGCAAAAAAGATTCCTTTCAAATATTGAAAAAATGACGATTTGAGTTAGCTTTACGTTGAGAATTTGCCAACTTGAATAAATCAACGTTCACAGCTATATGTAGGCAGAACAATTCCAAGCTGCCTCAAGAGGTCTAACAACCCCACTGTTTGAATGTCGGTCTTTCAGTCGATCACTCTTAACACCGTTGTCACTGACTGTTTTCAGTTGCTGGAAGTATCAGCTGTGTGTATTTCCGGCGAATAGCGTTTTCGTAAAGCGAAATCAGTGTGATCACAAAAGAAGTTAATGTTTATTGGTATCGCTATGTCCGAAAACAGTGAAAACCAACAAAGCTGCCTTCGAAAGGAAATGATAAGGTCACCATGGAACTGTTAGGAACTAGAGAGATTGCTCTTTGCAAACGTTGTTCATAGGTCGGATGAGGTCAACTTGCAAAGCAGGTAATGTATATTCAGGCACTGACTCGCGATCGTCACGAATAAGACCACGGACATGTTCTCATATGGCTATGAGGTGTATGTCCACAGCCAGTATATGGCTATTGCAAAGGCAGCGTAAATCCCCACATCTGACGTATGTTGTGCACATATGCAATCTCAGCATAAGGCATCTCTTGCTAAAAAGACCAAATGAAAGACGATAAGGCAAACACTAGTCCGAGTCTAACCACCCGATGCCAAGTGAAGTTCACTCGCACATCAAGAATGAGTGTCAAGCATTGAAGTACTACCGTGGGGGTGAATACGCTGTCTGTGCTGCTTCGCTAAATGATCAAAGGCGCCCGCGATAAACAACACACTTGTTAAGTTACGTCATAATGGGCGTGACGTCATTACCTTTATCAAAATACTTCCCCTGTGATCTAACGTATCCTTTGAAACATCGTTCTTTCATTACTATCAATCAATTCACTCCAATTATCGATTGGTGAAATGACGTCTTTAAATTTGTCGAATAATGGAATATTATCTCTGTAAATATGGCGAGATAGTGTCAGCGAATTCGTATTTTGTGGAGTTACGCTAGACATCCAAACCACTGAGTCCCTGGAAGAGCAGGCACAACTTTGTCCGATGTGGGCGTTGGTGACGTATGAATAACGTCTCTTGACAACTACACGCCTTGAAGGTTCTGTGACCACGTGTACACCTTATGCTTGATGTTGGCATTTGGCAACATATTGCAATCATATAACATGACTCAAGCTACGTCTTATAACCCCATATTACACCGTCGATTCATGTCGGTTTTTATGGGGGTTTATACAGTGTCCTGTTGGGAGAGAAACACATTAAGCACTCTTCTCATGCGGCTGTCTGCTAACATTAATGGTGGAAACTAAAATGCAACCTTTGTCATAGGAAAGGCCCTCACAATAATCAGTGACACAGAACAGCTGCACTTACAATCTGCTTGGTCTCGTGATTTTACTGAAGCAAACGTTTCATGGGGTTATGGGTAATCACACGCTGAACACATTMTATGTCGTGACATATTACAACATAAACCACCCTTTCTTGGTGATGTTAAGCAGAATGTTTAACCTGTACATTGTCTCTTAACGTAAGAAGAGTCCAGGAGGTGTGACAGTCCGTCAGTTCTCCTTATTCAAGGACTTTCACTTCATGGGACTGATGTACAGGGTGACCTGTGCTCCAATAAACTGTCTTTAAACTTATATATTTAAAGTCAAAAGCATCACTTCTCCTGAAATATCCAATATATATCCTGAGTTAATGGACATTTCCCAAGAAAACTGCTTTTCAACCGAAGGAGGCTTGGTTGATGGCATTAAAATTAAATAAGAAGAGAACTTCCTTCCCCCAATATTCAAACAACAGAAATTTAGTCAAGCAATGTTTTTTTCTCAATCCGTTCTCACATTGCATTGCTCCTTCCTCGCTTTGCTTGTGCTGGAACGGCCGGTCCTCATTTTTAAATTACCCCCATTTTGCGTTTCAACTTTATTTCTTTTCTTATGACAGATAAGCTATGATTATGTCAAGACACAATAACATCATAACTGTCAAGGGCGTTAATCGGAACAGCCACTTGGTAATAGCGAATAGAGGGTAGAATTTTTAATGATTACTTTGATATTAAGCGTACTATATGAAATAAATATACTCAGTGCCATTATTAAAGGGTCATGTAGTAATAAGGTAATATAATGCAAAATAAAGTATGCTGTGGCAAGATTATAGAAAGAAGAGATAGTTTATTAACTGAGGAGAGTGTTCAGTGCTAAGCTGTGATGAAAGGATCACGACTGTATCTACACGGACATCAAACAAAGGGCTACCCCCAAAACGGTAAGTCACAACAATAGAGTCCAGGACCAATCAGTACTTTGTGTAGCCGCCTCTCTGGTCCTGGACAGAGTTACACCGAGACCTCATGGTTCTGATCAAGTTCATGAATAATGCCTGTGGAATAGCCTCCCATTCTGGCACAAGAGCTCTCCAAAGACCCTGTAGATCTTGTGGAGCAGGGTGACGTCTGTAAACACAAGTTCATCCCGTGCATGCTCGACTGGATTGAGGTCTGGTGAACAATCCGGCAAGACCATCCGTTCCACACCGTGTTGCTAAAGATAATTAGTGACTATCCTGGTTCTGTGAGAGCTGGCATTATCATCCTGTAGAAGAGGGTCACGACCATAAAATCCATGCACAGCTTGCAAATAGGGAATAGCAATGGGGCTCAAGATTTCATTTCGATACCGCTGACCAGTCAAATTTCCATCAGTAATGCAAAGCTGGGTTCTACCTGTAGCCATGATACCGGCCCCAACCATGACTGACTCGCCACCAAACCTATTGTGTGTGACAACTGTCGCATCAGTGAACCGTTCACCTCTTCTGCGGAATATTCTCCGACGACCATCATTAATAGACAGATTAAACCGGATTTCATCTGTAAAGAGCACGATCGACCATTGACGTTCATTCCAACGGCCGTGACGTCTGCTAAGGCTAAACGTGCATGTCTTTGACGTTGCAGAAGTGGTGGACGGACTACTGGTCGCCTTGAACGGAGCACACTGGCACGTAATCGGCGTCGAATGGTGTTCCTGCTTATCATGACACCATGAACATTGTAATGTTCAATCTGAAGGTCACTGAAGGACACGAATCGGTTACGTAAAGCGACGTTAACCAAGTGCCTGTCTTGCCTTGCAGTGGTAACTCTAGGTCGACCTGGTCTTCTCGCATATTCCATCGATCACGTAGCTTGACACCTGATCACTCCAAATGAGTGTCTCCAAATGACACTTTGACTCACGTTGAAGTGATTTGCAGCTTGTTGTTGACTGTGACCAGCTTGCATGAAACCAATTGCTTGACCCCTCTCCGCTACCGCCAGGAAACGTCTCATTTCGTATCAGAACCCATGATGTCAGGGTGAGACTGCAGTTGACATTTATAGCCTAAACCTGAGCATGGGAGGTCACACTTTCTCATGCAATACAAGACAAAATGCTGCGTTTCCACGTTACAGACATTGACAATGTTCACGGACACAAAACATTTATCAAAATGATCATGTTTTTGAATAACTCTATATCTCTTATCTTTCTCAATCATTTGGACATGTGCGTAGCCTAATGTGTTCTATGGTGCCTCATGTCAACTGGGTTTTAAGCAGTATTGACGTCTCATTACGTTTATGTTCATGATATGGAATTGATTCCTAGCAATGCAAAAGACACATGACCCTTCTATAATGGCACTGAGAGATATGTTGTTTCTATATCAATTCATCAAATTAATTTTACATCTGTAGGAGTGTGTGAAAACCGACATGATGCAACAGTATAGGGTCACTGAGAAAATAATGCTTCCTTGCGTGTACCTATAGCTATGATTGCCTTTACGATATCATACCAGCCATCCAGTAGACTGTACAGAAATATGTAAATCACCTTTAATTACATACTGTTATGGTATAAAATGATAAATGGTTAATATCAATATTGTCAGTATTTACCACCAACGTGCACAATACGAATGTCATAACATTTTGCTGGACATTGATAAACTCTAGCAATATTTGTGTTCCTGGGGTACTGTGCAAATTGTAATAAAGGTTATACATTTGACAGATACTTAAGACATGTAGTTCTGAAATAATCACATGCAATTAAACCGTGTCTTTTGTACCTGGCAGAACACTTGCAATTCCTTAAGTGGAGATAAAATAGCGATCGCATTCCCAGTTGTATTGCAGCCAATCGGATTAAATGCTTCTGATTGTATTGACGATACTTGTAAAACCCATTATACTTAACTTCACAAATTATTTTCTCTAAAAGTGCGTCGTAACCTGATCTGATACAGATCATGTCTTTCATGAAAATCAATAAGAGTCTGAAATATACTCTAGCTAGTAATTCCTTGACATCAATATTTCAACAAAGTCTGCTCTTTCAACCTTCATAATATTCTCAACATGAGCTAGCTCTGTTGTTCGGGCAATAATGAAGGGGGGTTCTATTCTTTCAATTACACAGTCATATAGTCAGTATCGTGGAGATATTCGCATAGTGTTAGAAACGGAATCTCATCAGGCTTACCTAATAAGTTCAACCTTAAACAACCTATAAAAGTCCTCTTTTCACGTTTCAGTAAGTGATCTCATCTTTCACCATGGGTAAGGATAAACCATTAATTCATCCATCAACTGAAAAAGACAATTTTACAAGTTCAACTATACAAAGATGTTATTCAAAATAACATGTATAACAACGATACGATCCGTAGAGCGATACTCCCCGGCTGCTCCTAAAGGTCGCGTCTAATGTGTTTGTTGAGATAGAGCTAATATCAGTTTTCAAGTATTCAGTCAGGCTTGCCTCACTGATAATCAAGTCCTGTGCTTGCTGATTCAGCAGCCTGCTACTATTTCTGTTGCAGTGGTGGAGTTCGAGGCGATTACTTGAAACGGCGAGAACGACACCTCATGCAACCTCTCCAGCACTAGCCATTTGCAGAATAAACACCAAGATGTTTTCTTTTGGCAAACAAGAAACCCCAAGAACAGAGAATATTTCAAGCAATATCTTTTCAAGATTCCGGCATCCTGCCGTTACACTTTCGTCTAATTACTATGTATGTTTGTGAATCTTGTTCGCTAATATCTTTCAGCAAAATCTCAGCTAAAGTAAAAATATTTGATGTAAGGTGATATACATGTGCGATAATGGGTTCCGAAGACTTCATGCTTCACAACTTTACGATTGCATTGAAGAATCAGCTGACCACTTGTTCCATTAACTCTTCAACGTCCATGCTACTAAGACGTATGGATGAATTTGATTGATGCCAACAATATGCCGAATTGTCAGTTCTTTCTTAATACGCAATTGGAAATCAATACACTACGAAAACTTTCGTTTGAAGAACACTGAATGGTTTAAGTTTACTGTAATCTGCTGCCGGCAATATTCTACATTATATTATAAATACGTATATAGCAATATTCAGGCCACATGACATAGGTAAAGATCAATATTGTAGCAATATGATAATAGGTTATACTGCAATATATCAAACAGGCATACGGCAATATTTTAGCTACATCACATAGGTATGCTGCAATATACCAATTTTACTAATCAATCCCTAAAAAAGAATATTTTTGTGCGGTGAGTGAGTTGAGTTTCACAAGACTTTTAGCAATTTATTGGAAGATGCTCGCAATCTGCTGTTTCATATTAAATACCCGAGAATAATAGAGAAGTCACATGATGCACACAGTGAGTGAGTTTAGATTTACGCAGCTTTCAGCAATATTCCAGCAATATCATGGCGGAGGACATCAGAAATAGGCTTCACACATTGTACCCAGGTGGGGAATCAAACCCGGGTCCTCGGTGTGATGAGCGAAAGCCTTAACCACCAGGCTACCCCCACCACCCACGAAATTGTTAACCCTGACAGACAGCAATGTCACCCTGAAATATGTATTTGTCATCTGCGTCTTAAGCAAACAAAGACCTACCACTATAAAATGTGCACATGGCCTCTATACCTCATGGATATCAGATCGACCTTGATATGATAGAGTTTTCCTGACCATGACCTATAAAATGTTCAAGTGTAGAAACTGCACCTGTAACTGCACCTGTATGCACTGTACGCTATGTGAATTAACCTTCACCTTTGCCCTGCAACATGTGTTAAAATCATCCTGGCGTTTCCGTATCAATCTGCTCAAATGGAGCGAGACAAAGTCGGAAAAGGGATGTCACGTTCATTCTCTCAAAATAATTTCCATTTCGTGATTGGTTTCCTTGGTATTTCGTGATTGGTTTCCTTGGTGATACACGAAAAGCCTCCCCAGCTCACTTCAGTGTCAATAGGTGTATAAAAATTGTGTCACCCCAGCAGAAAGTTATCGTCTCGTCTTCCTGTATTGTTGATATTTGGAGAACAGATTCACATGACTTGAATTAAGTAATCTTAATGCATGGCTGTATTTTAGGAATGTTTCACGGTTGTTTCTAGAACAGAGTGTCCGTTTTCTCCGTTTTTCCTTTCTTCGTTAATAGAGTTTGGTCTATAAGAACCAATCATACAAACATATTTACCTTTGTGTTTATCATTTGTAATAACGATCACTGACAGGACTAAAGATGATCTGCTGAAATGAAACGCCCATAATATTCTTCTCAAGAGATGGTTCTGTTAGACTCATAACAAATAAAGCAAAAAAGGTTATGTATTAATACTAGCTTCTTAAGGGGTCAAACAAATGTACATGTTATCGCGCAGTAAGGGATATAATATGATCCGGATTAACTTGTTGCATCAAGCATTGGTTTGAGAGAGGCATCAGACCCCGAGGGTAGCTTGAGGTGATTTGACTGCGTTTCCCTATTGAAATCAATGTTACAACTTATTTAATTTTTTATCGCTTTTGCGAACCGAGAGTCTCTGTTGACTTATTAATCAGTGTAACGGATCTTCTCTTTTTCTATGTCACGGCCAGCTGCAGGCTGGACATATAACGATCTGACAATAGTACAACGTTGCTCAATGACATAAAACAGACATTAATGAACAGACTTCGTACTTTGAATCCATTGTTTTCTTAGAGCGATGGTGTTAATGAAAATCTTACATGAGTTTAATGATGTCTACCTCTTAGTAGTTAAACCCGCTTCTTGGTTTACACATGGCTTCACTTCAATTGCGCAGTTAGGTTACCTGTGGGTCAAACGTTTGCCCGTCTTTGTTTTATTTCCCAGTAGGAACGAAGCAGTAAAGGCCTTCTCTTGCAATCCAACTTCTAAATAATAGCTGAAATTGTACCTGAAACTGCTGGAGGTTAGTCCTTTATTGATAGAATATAACGGTTGGCAAGGTCATTCAGAAGGCCAGAATTCGTTATTTAGTGATAAAAGTTTCCCTTAAAAATGCTTCGTATTTCCTTTTACAAAGCCAGGACAGGGTTTCCTGTGCTCATATTCCTTAAAATAAGAGCTTATTTGGAAAACACGTACATGGATATAAAATAACTTGAATTATCCCCAACTGGTTTTGAAAAATATTTCATCTAATGTTGCCTTGTAAATGTTATTTGTATATGTGAAAAAATATAATTTGTGAGATATTTTTAGAGTTGACGGCAAAAAGATGTTTCCGCAATTCCTTTAAAATACTGAAACATGACACTTTAAAGGACCAACGTTCACAGTTATCTGTAGGCAGAAACAATTCCAAGCTAACTCAAGAAGTCCAACAACCCCACTGTCGATCACTCGTAACACGTACCGCTGTCACTGACTGTTTTCAGTTTGCTGGAAGTATCAGCTGTGCGTATTTCCAGTGATCAGCGTTTTCGGAAAGCGAAATCAGTGTGATCACAAAAGAAGTTAATGTCTATTTGTACCACTATGTCCGAAAACAGTCACAATGAACTGTAGAACTGCAGAGATTGCTCTTTGCAAACGTTATTCGCAGGTGGGATGAGGTCAGTTTACAAAGCAGGTACTGTACATTCAGGTACTGACTCGCGATCGTCACGAATAAGACCTCGGATCAACTCTCATATGGCTATAAAGTGTGTGTCCACAGCCAGTATATGGCCATTGCAAAGGCAATATAAACCCCAAATCTGACAAATGTACACATATGCAATCTCAGTATAAGTCATCTCTTGCGAAAAAGACCAAATGAAAGACGATAAGGCAAACACTAGTCTAACCATCCGATGCAAAGTGAAGAGTGAGTGCCAAGCATTGCCATGCTACCATGGGGATGAATACGTAGTCTGAGATGCTTCGCTCAAAGATCAAAGGCACCTGCAATAAACAGTAGCCTTTTTAATGTTACGTCATAATGAACTTGACGTCATGACAATGTTCAAATTACCCTTGGAAACATCGTTCTTTCATTACTGTCAAGCAATCCATTGGTGAAATCAATTTGTGAAATGACCTCTTTAAATGTGTCTAATAACTGAATGTTATCTCTATAAGTATGGCGAGATAGTGTCAGACATCTCTTATTTAAAGGGGTTACTCTAGACGTATCCGTTCGTACGAGAACAGGCACGAGGTTGTCTTACGTGACGTTGGTGACGTATGAATTACGTCTCTCGACGCAGGAATACACGCCTTGAAATGTTCTGTGAGCACGTGTAATACCTGATGCTTGAGGCAGGACATTTGGCAATACATTGCAATAATATAACACGACTCAAACTAAGACTTATAACCCTACATAACACCATCGATTCATGTCGGTTTGTATGGGGGTTTGTGCAGTGGATTGTTATGCTACAAACTCATGAAGCACACTATGTCATGTCGTGTAGTTACTGCTGTCTAACTTCAGTGGTGGAAACATGCAACATTTGTCATAAGAAAGTCACTCACAATAATCAGTGACACAGAACAGCTGTACTTACACATGGTTTTATTGAAGCAAAAGGTCCATGGGGTTATGGATAAGCACACGTTGAACACATTACATGCCTTGGTATATTACAACTTAAACTTGGTGATGTTTAGCAGTATGTTTAACCTGTACTTTGTCTCTTAACATAAGAGTCCAGGAGGTGAGACAGCCCGTCAGTTCTCTCCATTCAAGGACTTTCAGTTCATGGGAGTATGTCATGAAATTGATTTTATTCTTATGTACAATGTGACCTGTGCTCCAATAAAATGTCCTTAAACACATATATTTAAAGTTAAAAGCATCATTTCTCCTGAAATATTCAATATATATCCTGAGTTAATGGATATTTTTCCCCAAAACACTTCTAAACCGACAGAGGCACTGTTAATGAGAAGAGCACTTCTAGCCCCAAACAAGTAAAAAGTTGTTAAGCAATGTTTTTTCAATCTTTTTGCACATTGCATTACTCCTGTCTCGCTGAGCTTTAACGACAGGTCCTCGTGTAATTACTCCCATTGAGTTCCAACTGTATTTCCTTTCTTATGACAGATACGAACCTAAATGCCCAAAGGATCATGTTAAAAAGCGTGTTTGCAGAATTGTTGCGTATTTCATTAGACAATATCGAGGTTAATGTGGAAATGTTTAATGTGTGGGAAATTCATGTGGCAAACTGAAGCCGCCACTGCTTTACAAMTGATTTGGACTGATTTGTCCAAGAGTAGCCACGAGCTCCTGCAGCCGTTATTGGTACCCACTGGTTGTGCTTTCAGAATGAGTAACGAGTCATTGGAAGTACGGATTACCTGCCTTGGCTGAACGTAGGTAGTGGAGAATGACGTCAAAGCTGTAGGGACACTCTTCATCATCGAATATACATCACACGAAAATAGTCCACATAAAATATCAGCAACTAATTCTTAAAAATCTACATTTACAGATCAGTGTATAGTTATAATGATTACATTACGAGTTTGGAAGAACCTTTATCCTGTAGTCCCGTCTCGATTGGAAATCCCTCCCTTTTGAGAGAGACTTTGAACATTTATCTAAGAGGAACAGATAATCCATGAGTTTAAAGACTGACTGAGTTTAGTTTTACGCCGCTATTAGCAATATTCCAGCAATATCACGTCGGGG
>VKKT01001582.1:63446-73836 GCA_008038995.1 Haliotis laevigata | reverse complement strand
GGCAGGGACCAACAAGTACCATATTTTAACGTCTTTTGGTATGACGCGATCGGGGATCGATCCCACGACCTTCCGCTCTCCGGGCGGACGCTCTAACGGCAAATTATTAACCGTAAAAATATGATAATAGGTTATACCGCAATAATAGGTCATTCTAGCCATATCAAACAGGCATACGGCAATCTTCTAGCTACATGACATAGGTATGCTGCAATATACCAATTATACTAGTCCACCCCTGAATATGAAATTGTTTGTGCGGTGAGTGAGTTGAGTTTTACAAGGCTTTTAGCAATTGATAGGAAGATGTTCACAATCTGTTGTTTCATATTAAATACCCGACGAAGAGTGTTATTGTCACTAATGGAGAAGTCACACGATGCACACATTGATTGAGTTTGGTTTTACGCAGCTTTTAGCAATATTCCAGCAATATCATGGCGGAGGACACCAGAAATAAGCTTCACACATTGTACCCAGGTGGGGAATCGAACCCGGGTCCTCGGTGTGATGAGCGAAAGCCTTAACCACCAGGCTACCCCACTACCCATGAAATTGTTAACCCTGACAGACAGCAATGTCACCCTGAAATATGTATTTGTCATCTGCGTCTCAAGCAAAGACCTACCACTATAAAATGTGCACTTGGCCTCTTTACCTCATGGATATCAAATCGACCTTGATTTGATAAAGTGTTCCTGACCATGACCTATAAAATGTTCAAGAGTAGAAACTGCACCTGTAACTGCACCTGTATGCACTGTACGCTATGTGAATTAACCGTCACCTTTGCCCAACAATTGGTTGAAGTCATCCTGGCGTTTCGGTATCAATCTGCTCAAATGGAGCGAGAATACCATTGGGAGAACGAGAATCTGTGCATTGCAGAGACAAAGTCGGAAAACGGATTTATTGCATTTTATTAAATTCAATGTCACGTTCATTCTCTGAAAATAATTTCCATTTCGTGATTGGTTCCCTTTGTGATACACGAAAAGCCTCTCCAGCTCACCTCATTGTCAAATGGAGTATACCGTACAACACTGACTATTCTACTTTTATTCTATAATCACACAATTATGGTACTTGGAAGAAGATGGTAACACTTTGCTGTGTCCCTGAATGAGATCTCTGCGACCATGTTTTAGAATGTCATGGTTTAAAAATAGGTAATAGGCGTGTTCGAGTGCAATGGTATATTAGGAAACAATCGGGAAATTCAGTCGAAGGATTCGTCCACATTCAACTCGTTAGGGCCAAACAGGACTATAAAAATTGTGTCACCCCAGCAGAAAGTTATCGTCTCCCAAAGCGGTAGAGCCAGTTATGTTCCTGTATTGTTGATATTTGGAGAACAAATTCACATAACGAAAACCTGAATTATGTTATCCCAATTCATGGTTGTATGTCTGGAATGTAGCACAGTTGTTTCTAGAAAGGAGTCTCCATTATACTCCACTTTGCTTTTTTCGTTTATGGATTTTAGTTTATGATTAGTCAATGAGGATACCTTTGAACAAACACATTCTCTTTTGTGATTTTCATTCTCCAATAACGACCACTGACAGAACTAAAGATGATCTGCTGAAATCAAACGAATCATAATAATATTCTTCTCAAGAGATGGTTCTGTTAGACTCATCGCTCAGTAAGGGATGAAACATGATCCGGATTAACTTGTTGCATCCAGCATTAGTTTGAGAGAGGCAACAGACCCCGAGGGGAACTTGGGGTGATTTGACTGCGTTTCCCCATTGAAATCAATATTAAAACATATTTAATTTTTTATCGCTCTTGCGAATCGAAAGTGTCTGTTGAATCTTTTGTTTTTCTTAAAGCGTTGGTGTTATTGAAAATCTTACGAGTTTAATGATGCCTGCCTCTTTGTATTTGAACCTGCTTCTTGGTTCACATAAGGCTTCACTTGAATGACGGACGCACTTAGGTTACCTGTGGATCAAACGTTTGCTCGTCTTTGTTTTATTTCCCAGTTAGGAACGAAGCAGTAGAGTCCTTCTCTTACAATCCAACTTCTAAATAAAAAGCTGAAATTGTGTCAGAAATTGCTGGAAGTTAGTCCTTTATTGAAAGAATATAACGGTTAGCAAGGATATTCAAAAGGCGAGAATTCTTTAATTAGTGATAAAAGCTTGCCAAAAACAGGTTCGTATTTCCTTTTACTGAGCCAGGAGAGGGTTTCCCGTACTCACATACCTTAAAATGAGAGCTTATTTGGAAAACACGTACACAGATATCAAAATAACCTTAATTCTTCCAAATTGTTTTTGGAAAATATTTCATCTAATGTTGCCTTGTAAATGTTATTTCTATATGAAAATGTAAAAAAAATATTTCTTGTGTGATATTTTTACAGCTAACAGCAAAGACAATGTTTCCGCAATTCCTTTCAAATATTTAAAATTGATCCTTTGGAACAGCTTCAATTTGAGAATTTGCCAACTTGAATAAATTAACGTTAACAGATATGTGTAGGCAGAACAATTCCAAGCTGGCTCAAGTGGTTCAATAGCCCTCAGAATGTTGGTCGTACAGTCGATCACTCTTAACACCGTTGCCACTGACTCTTTTCAGTTTGTTGGAAGTATCAGCTGTGTGAATTTCCGGCGATTAGTGTTTTCGGAAAGCGAAATCAGTTTGATCACGAAAGAAGTTAATGTTTATTTGTACCACTATGTCCGGAAACCGTGAAAACCAACAAAGCTGCCTTCAAAGGGAAATGATAAGGTCACCATTAACTGTTAGGAACTACAGAGATTGATTGTCCTTTGCAAACGTTATTCATAGGTGGGATGGAGTCAGCTGCAAAGCAGGTTACTGTTTGTCCACACACTGACTCGCGATCGTCACGAATATGACCTCGGTCCAGCTCTCATATGGCTATAATTTATATGTCCCCAGCCAGTATATGCCTATTGCAAAGGCAGCGTAAATCCCCACATCTGACGAATGTTGTGCACATATGCAATCTCAGCATAAGGCATCTCTTGCAAATAAGAACAAATGATAGACGATAAGGCAAACACTAGTCCAAGTCTAACCACCCCAAACCAAGTGAAGTTAACTCGTACAACAAGAATGAGTGCCAAGCATTGACATGCTATCATGGGGATGAATACGTAAGATGAATCTTGTAATATGACCGGTTGGCTTCTAGGATGCTGATGTTGTTCCAAAGTATGGTATGGTTCGGATGGGCTTCGGTGTGGTCGGAAATGGCTGATTGAAGTCTTTTGTCTTTACAGACCGGTCAGGTTACAAGATAAGAAATCTCTTAGGTAATCAACATCAAACGACTCAACCCGGCAATCAACAGAGATCAAGGTTATTACATCCCCACGGCTTACGATCAACTAATCAAGCCTAATCAAGCATAACCAGCCCTTTGTCTACTGGCTTCAATCATTTCTTATCACAACAAGTCTCATGTCAACACACCGTACATCAACCTCTTCTACTGTATAAACCAAATACCCGTCATGTATATATTTCTCCTTCTGCAAATGTTGTGTGTCATTTGCTTGATAACGGTGTAAGGATCTACACCGAAACGTCGCAACTACTACTGCAACAAAGAAGTTGTCTATCCACAAAAAGTGTTCCACGTCATCATACCAGCTTCTTAATGCCACTTAAGGAAGAAATGAAGCCGTCATGCTTTACAAGTAAACTGATTTGTCCAAGAGTAGCGAGTATGAGTAATGAGAATGAGTAACCAGTACGGATTACCTACCTTGATTGAATGAGGGGAGTGGAGAATAACGTCAAAGCTTTAGGGACATTCTTCATCGTATATACATCACACGAAAAGAGTCCAAACAAATGGCAACAACTAATTCTTAAAGATCTACATTTACAATTCAGTGTATAGTTATAATTATGACATTACGACTTTGCTAAGCTTTTTCCTTTAGTCCCTGTCTCGAAATGGAAATCCCCTCCCTTTTGAGAGGGACTTTCAACATTTATCTGAGATGAACAGATAATCCGTGACATCCATGAGTTTAAAGAAGCTTGTATAATCATTTTTGCTATTCTTATTTAGGGACAGATCAGTGGTGCTTCGACATTGTAATTACACCTGAATATGTAGCCAACTGTCTAATAATTCAACAACCTAACAGTGGCTGCTGCCTGTATTGATTTGCAAATATGTGTTTATTACACAACAAATCAAAATGAAAAATCGGATTTGGACATCGTAAACAGTTGTGCAATTTATCCGTACAATCATGTAAGTTTCAATGTCATTGGTTTGTTGTTTGTGAGACCAGGAATGGGCGAGGAAATGCATTCCGTCAAAACCTCACAGGTAAACTATTGCGAAGACAAGAAAACGTCTATGGTCAGTCCAACTACCAACTACATATAAAACAGATGTTCGTACATAACCAAATGGTCAGCTATCAGTACTGTCGAAGTGCAAAGTTCCAGTCAAGGTGGAACAATTAGCCACCGCAAAATCAACATCACTAATCCACATGTGACCTTTTTACCCGTGAAAATCCATGTCTTCAGCAACCTAAGTTTGTCGTGAGCGGCAACTGAAGGGATCGGGTGGTCAACTCGCTGACCTAGTTATCACATGTCATCGTATCCCAATTACGATGCTCATGATGTCCATCACTGGATTGTATGGTCCAGACTCCATTATTTACAGACCTTTGTCATACCGCAGTAATATTTCTTCTTGTTCTAAGAGGCATTCTTGAAATACACATGTCTTTTGGATGCATCGGAAGTCGTAAATGAAAATTCTTTGCTTTGGAATTTTAATGTAATAGTTGTACCTATATTCCTGGTTGATGTCCAGTAAAGTATTGTCAAAATACATAAATCAAATTTAATCAGTATCGAAAAATGATTTTAAGTCTTTCGTAATGGTAGACATTTACAGCGAAAAGAGGGTAGACAGTTGGTGTGTATTTTTATTATAACGTTGCTGTACAAAGTAAATATATGTTTATCAATGTAAATGTACAAGTAGCTTTTCCGTAGGAGTGTGTAGTTAGCATTTATGTTATTTTTGTGAAACTTGCATTCAAGTAATCCGACAAGATGGGTAACCCAGAACATGATTCTTGTTCACGAGGCTCCAGTACCTATGGTTGCACTTCCGATAACATACTAACCATCCAGTAAGCAGTACACCAACAATCAAGATGCCACCATTCATTATACACTGTAGTCATAAATGGTCATAAATGAATATTGTCAGTAGTTACCTTATCTGGGTCCGTACATACTAACAAGCACTTATATATTATAGTTGTTACACCTATATGCTGGACCTTGATAAAGGCTTGCAATATTTGTTGAGTTCGTGGTGTACTATCCAGATTGCATTAAACGTTATACATTTGACAGATGCTTGTTAAACTGAAATAATCCCATTGACTACAACCGTGTCTAATGTACCTGACAGAACACTTGTACTTGCTAATGTGGGGATAAAGTAGGGATTCCCAGTTGTATTGCAGCAAGGTAGCATAACATGCTTCTGATTGCAGTGAAGATACTTTTAAGACCAATAATATTCGGAATATCCATTACTGAACAACAATTTTTACAAGTTGAACTGTACAAAAATGTCATTAGAATAACATGTACAACAATGATACGATTCGTAGAGCAAATAAACCCAAGCCGTCGCCTAAGGTCGCGTCTAATGTGTTGTATTGAGATAGAGCTAAATCGGTTTTCAAGAGTTCAGTCAGACTTGCCTCACTGATAATAGAGTCCCGTGGTTCCCAATTCTGCAACCTTCTACTATTTCTGTTGCAGTGGTGGAGCTCGAGGCGATTACTTGAAGCGGCAAGAACGACACCTCATGCAGCCTCTCCAGCACTAGCCATTTGCAGAATAAACACCAAGATGTTTTCTCTTGSCAAACAAGAAACCCCAAGAACAGAGAATATTTCAAGCAATATCTTTTCAAGATTCCCACATTCTGCCGCACCACTTTGGTCTAATTGCTATGCATGTTTGTGAAACTTGTTCGCTAATATCTTTCAGCAAAATCTCAGCTAAAATAAAAATATTTGATGTAAGGAGATATTCAAATGATATAATAGGTTCCGAAGACTTCATGCTTTACAACTTTAAGATTGCTTTGAAGAATCAGCTGACCACAATTCGCCAAGGTCCATGCTACGTATACGTATGTATGAATTTGATTGATTGATCAACAACATGCCTATTTGTCTTTTCTTTCTTGATAAGCGATTGGAAATCAATACACTACGTTTATTTGAAAGCTGCACTCGCCAATATTCTACCTATATTACAAATAGGTATATAGCAATATTCTAGCCACATGACATGGGTGTACAACAATATTCTTGGTATATTACATAGGTATACAGCAATATTTTAGCCATATTACAAGCATATACCGCAATATTCTAGCTATATCACATTGGCACACAGGAATATTGTAGCCATATAGCATAAACATGCGCCATATTCTAGAGATATTATATCGGTGTATTGCAACATTCTAGTTATATCATACAGGCATACCGCAATACTGTGTCTATGTGGCATACTCAGATACTCTAATACTCTTGCTATATCACATAGATGCACAACACTACTGTAGCTTTAACACATAGGTATAAAGCAAAATGTTAACTTTATATAACAATATAAAGCTGTAGGTACATAACATTAACAAGTTTAGCCATATCACATAGGTATGCATCAATATTGTAGCTATATCTCATAGGTATACCGCAATATTCTAGCTATGTCACATATGTATACAGCTACAATGTGTAGTTCTATTGTATACATATGTAATATTCGTCTCTTTTCAAGGGTCAAAAGCCTCATCAACTGTCCACGTCATCGAGTTCCCCTCCCAATATGGATCTTTGAGGTGTGTGAGTAAACATTTGTAAGGAGAGAATTACAGCAAGTTACATTTTGTATTATGCAAAGCTCACGATTTTCAGGAATCCCATTGCGTCCTATATCAGGAAATGTCCACATGGACTCCCTCTACGGAATCCAAAACAGAAACAAATGTCATGAGAATAACATTGTTTAACAATAAATCTCACTGCCATAAAAAGGATACATGCTGAATGGGTACAAACCTAATGTCATCGTTATTTCCAAATGATCACTCACGAAGCTACCGTTTGAATATTTTCATATTCTTTTGAGTTTCGGATGGGAAACCATGACATACAAATGACAAAACCAAATCCACATCTATTCAGTGTATTCTCGACTTTGAAGTCACAGTTCGATTATCGACATCTGAGTGAGACTGCTTGAATTGACGACAATCAGTCCCCAGCGCAAACTATAAACTGGTACAGCTGTTGGAAAAGAAGAAGTCAATAACACGTGTTACCTCCTGGGGATGCCATGACAGCAACACAAAGTCGTCGCCATTGGTCAACGAGTATTTGCCAATGTTCTTGGAAGGAGGTGAATTCATCTGATGTTACACCCGTCTTCCCAGCTCAACCCAATTGCTTTTGATAAGGTTCTTGTCTGGGGAACGGGAAGGCCAGTCCACGACATCAACACCGATGTTAAGACGTTTCGCGTCAGAACTTCGGTATGGGGCGTGGCACTGTCATGTTGGGTTGTCAGCAATAGGCCATGTAGGTGCATGAATAGGTCGAAACTTGGTCCCAATACTGACTACAGCAAAGGTCTTGGGCAACTGTTATTGGCTGCTCAACATGAAATATACAAATGGCACGCTCACTTTGTCGATTTGTGAGTGAGTGAGTTAAGATTTAATGCCACTGTCGATTTGTGAATCGCGGCATTACATTTTGGGTAAACCTACAGTTTTGCATTTATCTGTTGAGCAATGACTGCGTGTCATTTATGTCCAGACCTTGTTAAAAATAGCCTACATGCCATTGTTGTGCATATGAAAGATTACCCCCGTCACAACTGTTAACAAAATGTATGTGTCAGCTTTCTAATTTTGCAAAGTGACATGTATCATCATCGTTTATGAATAAAAACGCGTGAGCTCGTCCTGCCCTACAGTGAAGCCGACACTTTTGCAAAACAATGGTAAGCGTCTATTTGTTGCCTGGTGCCGCAGAACAGTATCAACCAATCCGGTACCAGTACCGTCAAGAGTGGAATCGTCTGTGGTAATTTGTCATGGTTATGCACCTACAATAAAATATGTTCTGGACGGGATTATGGAGGACCTTAATAGCGGGTACCGGTCTGACGGGAATTCACTATACCCATGAATGGGGAATCAGTTTTACTCTGTTATATCCTCCGACCGTTCATATTATCCAAGTCAGTAGTGCCGACTCTGTTAGGCTGTGTTATTGTGACCTACGTTACAAAGTCTCTGAGCAACTTTAGGCCCTTGATGATCGTTCCACAAATCTAACAAAACGAAGCTGAAATATTTTAGCAATCAAATCGTAGAGAAGGAATATCAAAACCATGAAGGGCATTTTCGTATTAATAAGGGCATATATCTATAATAACATAGACAGCTATAAGTTCTTGTCGATGAGCAACAATGCTGTGTTTGTATTCTCCTCTTCCTGAACCCTCTGTCATTTCCATGCCAGTGTTTAGAGCTTTAATATAAAAGCAGCAGTTCATCAACGAGGCTTACTTCACAACCGTAGCAATGGCTTATTGTATTTTAAAAAATCCTCTGAAGTATTCTCTGATTTAATCCCAATTAATGGCAGATTTCTCTGCAGCCTTGTGGTGTAGCTGACTTCACTGTTTCTTAGTTTGATRACGGGCATACATGCTAAGTCGCTGTTAGCAGCGGTTGTCACGTGGCATGTATCAAACCGTCTTCTTTCAAAGAAAGGTTCGTTCGTTATGATGTCTCAACGTGCCATTTCAAATGGTCATTTGGGACGATATGAGGGCTGTTTTCTTGTGATGGTTTTCTAATCTGCAGGATATCGAGAAGCTTCGCTACCCATTACTAGCCAGTCAGCTGCTACGTGATTTTGCGAAAGGTCGCATGAGACCTAACTGAAAAACCGTAACGTAGTATGTCCGATGTCACTCGGGATTCTGAATAAAATATAAAAAATGGTTTCTGGATGTCGGGGTCATTAGTAGCGCCATTATGTCAAAAGAAACAGTTGTCACGACAAATTTTGTAGTTTTCTGTTCTAAAACATTTCCATACAGTTTGTTTTTGTCATAGGATATTGTTCATTCTCTTCCCTACAGAATGATGGTGAGCAATTAGTTTTGTAACATTCTCACAAACATACCCGCATTCCCTTAACTAAGCTGAAAAGAGCCTTTGTTGTAGAATATTTTTTCAAACGTAACCGCATTCCTTTAAATAAGGTAAAAAGGGAGATAATTGAATGACCTTCTGCTGATGCTGTTCCCCTTCTGCAACAGCATATTTTGTCAAAACATAAGGTATGTCGTCGGCCATTACAACTTTGGTGAAACCATGGATTTTGCATCTTGTCTTTTTCTCCCGTATATAATGATAATAGGTTGTTTATGTAAAATTCATACGTCTTTATTGCAGGTACAGACATGTGTCACGAAATATATTAATGACCCAATACGCAGAAGGGAAAACATCCATAAATGCCGTCCTAGTGGCCCTGTACCTGATACACTGACACACATGTATATTGTAGAGTGCCACTGTAAATCTCCATCGCCATGTTGTTAAAAGCTTCAGGAGAGTATTGCTTTTAACAACATGGCGTGGATATTAAGACTAGGTCCTGTCTTTCTAAATACAGGTTTATTTATGTCCTTCGCGGTATGTTCATTGCAATCAATCCACTTACAATGTTGTCTTATCTATCTGCAAGCGTCACTTGTATTATCCATATTGCAATACTTTACGTTGGCACACTGCCATTATAGACCTACACCTTAAAACATTTCTCTTTGTTTTTCATTGGCACTGTGAGTGGAAAAGGAATGATGAACTTTCAATCTGCTCAAACTGAGAAAGTGATACATCTTCCAGTGTCGCAACCTGCATGTTGCCGAGAGGAGACGAAGTAGGAAAAGAAATCTTAAAAAGTATTATACGTGCTCGAATTTAATCTCACGACCATTTCCTCCAAATTATTTCCATTTCCAGATTGCCGCTGCCGATGATATATGGAAAAACTATAATGCCTCGAACGTTTCTATCCAGCAGATAATAGTCAAAGTAGTCCCGAAGCAGAGTTATACGTTTGCTCGCTAAAACATTCTTGCCTATCATCTTCCGATATTAACCTATATACCTAAATTACACCGGAAAAGTAACAAAAGTGGAAGGCTACAGACACTGGGTATTTTACTGATGTGTAGTAATGATGCTTTTTCTGGCATTATCCTATAGGTGTTATTGAATGGTTATCTTAATAAAGGAAAATGAATT
>VKKT01001582.1:5415-17199 GCA_008038995.1 Haliotis laevigata | reverse complement strand
GTTTTGTTGGAGAGATATAGATATGTACATATTTGAAAACATTCTGATTTGCAGTAAATGACACCTGCATTGCCATGTAAGGTACGATTAATACCAATCACTGTTCTAATTTTAACAATGCTTTCTAAAGATTGTAACAGTTTATGTTTTTGACTAGTATACAATGGACATTCAAGGAAGTAATGAAAAACATTCTCACATCCATGGCCACATTCACACGATGCGTCATATTTTAAATATATATTCTTATCTTCTTTATTCCATATGAATAATAAGTAGGTGAATAATATGATGATGCCGACCCCCGATAGACTAGAAGGTTAAACCGAAATGTTTATGAAAATAAACTGTTTTTATATTACAGCAATAAAAATTCAAATTACTGTCTCTTCGTTCATCTTTCAAAATAAATAATATAGCTTCAGTTTGTTCCTGTGTTTTTATTTGGACTATTCCATTATAATGTGTAGGNAACAGGTAGTAGATAATCTGTTCACTGAACCGTAAATGTTGTTGTCTGCGAACTGGCTGTCTGCGTAATGGGAGGACACCGATGAATGCACTGCTCTGGTTGTAGGAGGGGTTTGTTAGAACAGATGTTTGTTGCTTTTTAGATAACAATAAATTTACTTGTAAATAGGTATACTTTGTTTGGCCATTTAACGCATCTTAAGAATTTTATATACAATATATCTCCTTTTAAACCAGCTTTCTGACATTTCGGATTTAGTATTGTTATGTACTAGAGAGAGTGAGTGAGTGAGTTAAAATTTACAGTCACATCGGCATTATTTAACCCATATCGTGACTATTAGTGTAGTATAAATCAAAAATAAGATTAGACAAAATATATATCTGTCGACAAAGGACAGTAAGAAAACTACACTACCACAGATTAAGACCTAAAACTAGCAACTTATCATAAAACAATAATTATACATGCAACAATGTAATATAAAAATGGGCTAATGGTCGCCAACAACTGAAGGTAGATCACCATAATAGAGACTGTACTGGAGAGAGACATAGCGGCTACCTCAAGAGCAAGACATGCTCACCCTCAAAACAACAGCTTGGTGTCATCACTGATTTTAGTGACCCGTACATAAACTGATCACCAGTATCTCGCCTTTAAGGCCCAATCGAATCGAGGCTGGATATTTTCTTGCGTTGCCGTATATCTATGAAATACTGTCAAATAGTGATAATACAAGGTTTTCTGTATAAGTGGGCGTACATTGTAGTTCGGTTTTGACGATGATAATATATTTGTGAGGAAATCCACATTCCGTTTTTATGGAAAGAGCAGATTTCACATTTGCTCCAAATATAAGGTGATATGACAACTTAACATTTTAAGGCGATTTTTAAGCAGTCCTATATTTTCATTCTTGCATGAGGTATTGTCGAGGCACGTATTACCGTGGGATTCCTTAGTGTGTCATGTGGGGTTTTTTTTCAATTTTTTCTCTTCTACACATTTTCATTCGACTCAAATTTCACGGATCAGTGGCCGAAATTTAGATGCAACTCACTCATTTGACTTACTATATGTTCCTCTGTTGTTTTGGTTCACAGTTCATTTAAATTTGCAAAATGTTTATGCTTAAATGTTTTGAGAAGAGGCTCATGTTTACACTAGCAGCTGGTATCGCCACTTGTTGATAGTGATACAAACATAAAGTGTCGTTGATGGATTAGAAACTAAGAACTTCAATGAGATTGTCTTTTGAAGCGCCTTGCTAATTACATATTGAACACGTTTCATACAAAAACATCACATTCAAGTAGTGTTTTGACACGTCAAAATGTGGCAACTTCTAACTGCAATGACATTGGGTTTGACTTCGTTGTGTCGAGACCAGACACATGAAGCTCAGTGGTTTGTCCCAGCATAAACAACACAATCGTTTACAACAAATAGCAACTGATTGAAAACCGGAGTTAGAAGCCTTTAGATCGAAAAACTCTCCACTAGGCTGTATGACAAAAGGTATGATTTCAATTTTCCAATAGTCAAAGTTCCCTTCACGTCGAGCAATATTGTAACAGCTCCAGCTTTAGAATCGGGGTTCACAATCGAGCATGGTCTCTCAAACAGGATTTCATAGGTGGGGTGGGATACGCTCACCTTTTCTCGAACACGTATCATCAATAGTTGATAGTGATTAATAAACACATGATCTGTCATCGTATCTCATAATATCAATCACTGCATCTTCCGTTCCAAGGTTTAACATACTCGTGAAGATCCGGGTAGGAATTGGTCTTTAGCAACCAATGCTTGTAAGAGCATGATCGGGTGGTCGTTCTCGATGACTTGGTTGACAAATGTCATCGTATCCCAATTATGTAGATCGATGTTCATGATGTTGATCACTGGACTGTCTGGTCCAGACTCCTTTATATACAGACCTCCGTCATATAGCTTAGAACATTGTTCAGTGCGGCGATAAACTACGAATAAACCAACTAATCTGTTATAATCGTTATAAACATGTAATGGTGTATCGTTGAACACACAAATAAGCGAAAGCTTGTTATATAGTCAGATTTGCATAAGCGACTTTACTTTTAGCAGAGATTTCTTATGGATGTGGAAAGGGTTTTATCGCCTTTAAATATTTGATACAATCATTATTACGTTTCGGAAACATCCGTTTGCATTCTTGGTAATCACGAAAAGATTTTAAAAGTTCATGTAATGCCGTAAAGATTATATTTATAATCCGCCTTTTATAACTATTTTTAAACAATAGATTTTATTGAATCACTACCAATCGCTAGTAGGATGAATGCGTCAGTAATTTCAAAATTCATGCCTGAAGAGGGCTTTTGTCTCTGCTGTAGAACGACAAAATGGCACACAGACGTATAAATCAATATCAGGCCCCGATGATATTACTTGTATAGTTTAGGCGTTCGTTCATCTTCTTGATGGTGAGTTCAGAAAGGCACACGAATATCTCAAATAAATACATATCTCAAAAGAAGAAAGTGTTGACGTAACTGAATATTAAATGCATGTCGAAGGGCTCCCTGTATGCCGTACTCTCAGGTCCGTTATGGTATGCTTTCCTAGAGTGTCCATATGGTACTCAAGGAAAACTAAAAGTGCACATAAAAACTCAATTCAGAAATTACACCAGAGAAAGAATTATAATCGGAACATTTGAAGCATGGGTGGCCAATTAGTTTTAAAAGAAAGCGCAGTTCTTGGTTTGATTGGGTCCATCATTGTTGCCATCATATGCCACTTTGAAATTGTTTATTCATCACATTGTGGAACATGTGCCAGTGTCTACACCAAGCAATATGTCACATGTGACAAGGAAATACAACAAGAAACATTCAGTTTTGACAACGTCAATCAAGAATTGAAAAACATTAATGTTTTCATTTACGAAACATGTTCAAATTCAAGGTTAATAAGGTTCGATATTCTGAAGTAGCATGAATTCCAGCAAGATGTTTGAAACATCCTTAGTTACAGATTACGCCTTTGTCAATTTGCTTTGCGGCACTTTGATATTTTTTGTAATCATTATCGAAAAGTGCAAACCATAAGGGTTTTCTTTTCCAAGATTTGGCCAAGATGTTTATCGATGTCTGGTGTCGTTCAATATTTTCATCCACCAGTGCCTATCCATCTGAGCAAGACATCAGGACCAATGGAACCATCCACTACTCATACAGGTTCAGAATCTCTCCACGGGACTCATGAAAGAGCTGATATTACTGACTAGTGTATATGTGTGCAGATTTCATTCTCAGTTACCATTCTCGACTTATATGTGGCATTATTTCATGTGTTCTGTGGTCGAATCTTTAATGATGCTCTAACATATTAAGGTTATGCTGATTGATGCCTTGCTTCTGGGACCAACTGCAAACATTCATGTCTGGCAGCCAGATTATAAGTGTCTGCGATTGACATTTTGATATATAGGTTAATGATAAAACAAACTGCTTGAAGACATTACTTGATAGTGATACACACTAAAAGTAATCAATCTCATTTACCAAAAAAGTCAAATTTAACATATGTTACAGTTTCTCGAAGTCAGATTACTAGAATCTGATAAAGTGTAATCCCAAATATAACATATGTTACATTCAATGCTAGCTTTTTTTCGGAGCTCTCGTAGTTATATGTTGAATCATGTTTTATGCCAAAGAAGTCATGGGTTTCGGACACCTGATCAATGTGTTTCTCCGTGGTTTGTCATCTGTCTGTCTCACAAAGATGAACTGTTGCAGAAAATTACACGAAAACGTTGTATTGGTTAAAAGTATGTGAAATGATCACCGTATATAGCTTATGACATCCGATGTTGGTAGCAAAGATAAGCATGGCTTGCTCTGCCTGAAGCACCTGCCACCCATACAGTTTCATTTAAAAACTTAGTATCAGATAGTATGAAATGTGCGAAATCTGCTACACAACCCCGATCAACAAACCGACTGTGAAATACCTCTGAAAACGTACAAGCTTAACATTATATTTAAGCTAAGATCTAAACTAAAATCCTTCTGATTACTCATCTATTCTTGGATTCAACTGTTACATTCCCAAATTCAAACAAGATTTTATCTGTTATAGTGAGAAAGTTCAGTTATACCTTATCAAGAAATCACATGGTAAAGTTTTGAGGTCACTGGATACGTTTTCTTAGGGTTACAGACATATTTTAGTCGACATTTTTCACGAGTGAGTTCAAGCCCATTAAGTATTTTCCTCCCTTTAGATAGACTGTCGAGATCACAGTTTATGTTATGAAACGAATTTCACACTGAGGTGGTTTACCGGAGTAAGAACGCTTTGAACCATGAGAGTTTAAATTGTGTTAAAGTTTCCCAACTATAATAGCAAACGTTACTCACACAATTTGCATAACACAAAAAATGTATGTGTTGTTGCCTGATGATATAATCGGATCTGTATGGCTGTCTCTATTTATTGGAGATTTATTGCGATTTTGGAAAGAGTTGTAAATTTACATCATCCTGAACCGTCTGCCTATGCGTATTGCTTTACTGTATTGATAACAGTAGTCCTTTACCAAGCCACATACGCCACATGATAAACACATGCTATCTTCAGGCACTCCTTAAAGCGTTTGGTTTCCAACTGCGACACGTTTGAACATTTTTAGAACATGGAAGGAGCGGTCAACCCATATACACCTATTTCGGCGGGGTGGTATCCATAGTTGTGACTGGCTAACCAAAATGGTATCTTATTTAACTTTGAGGAACAGAAAGCAGGTCGATACTAAAAAAAGAGAACCTGAAAAGGAGTCGACGGGTCTTGATTGTACGTTTGACTGTAATTGTCACCTGCAAACCATATATCAATGGAGGTCGATATCATGTTGCCAGCAACATAAACCGAGTAACAATAGTGAGTGAGTGAGTTCAGACTTTTAGTCACACGGTTAACAATAACTCAATAGGGATGTCAAATAGCAAATTGATAAACTGTATGAATATCAGTGGATAGATTCTTCTTATTGACACTTTGTGAAAATCTATAATCTTAACTGCTTAACAATATTTAATATTTACAGCAGCGAATTGTTCGTACCCTTTCAGGTATCGTTTAGCATCGTAATGATACGAAATGGAGACTGTCCCTGTCCATTATAAACCAAAAAGAGGAAACATATCATTGAAATTAGAATAGGTTTTACCCTGTCTTTAACTTCATTGATCTACGTGCAGAAATACTTCAGTAGGTCTTCTGCTTAGAATTCTTTAACTTTTCCATTATCAACGCCTCATGACGACATGAAGAACATTGATTACAAAATCACAAACACTGCTTTTTAGACTAGCACCGATATCACGAACAAAACGAAACTAAATATATTGTCATGCAATAGCTCCTCAACGGTTTGCGTTTCACATGCATTGTTGATTTGACAAAGACGGGTTAACTTTATTCAGCGAGAAGTAATTTATACGTGAATATATATATCAATATATATCAAGTAGATATTAACATGATTTTGTATTGCAACGCCAATGACTGGAAAGATAACCTAGATATTTACAAGAGATATACTTCTTATAATACTTCATTTGTAGATATTAATTTAATTGCTAACGGGGCAATTCTTATTAACCATACAGGCCCCGACTTGTCCTTGCTTTGTATAGTAATGGTTACAGCCGGTCATTTAGAAAATGTTACCCCAAAGCGCTCTAACAACGAAGTTTTGCGATGCGCCAGACTTCTCATACCAGGAAGGTATGGAAAATATCAGATACTTTGACGGAGTTTAGACTATTGACAATCAAGAGAGATAACTCTCAAGGGCAATTACTATCATGGGAAATTTGGAGTAAAATTGGAGTTTCCGCATACACTGCCACATAGCGTAAAATATCCTTGTGAAGAAAATATCGGATACGTTTCCATATACATATGTATCAGTGACTCTGTATGAAACGTGCCATACTTATTGTGTGGCAGTCATCCTTTGAAAAGACCTATACCACAATCCTTGAAGAGACCAATACCACAATCCTTGAAAAGACCAATACCACAATCCTTGAAAAGACCAATACCACAATCCTTGAAAAGACCAATGCCACAATCCATGGGACCTAAACTGTTCCAGTAACCCTAATCCCCCAAATTAGATAAATATCAAAATTCGATGCCAGAGAATCACTTGTTACATTTACCGCCAAAACAGATGGTTTCGGATTGGTGAAACCAGGTGAAAGATTATGAAAATGGACCACTGAAAGCCCCCTGTGACACCAAGAGAGCATGGTAAGCACAACCTCCTTCTCAATTACTCACATTCCTGCGTGTCTGAACAAATGTGCGTGTGGTGATACATCTGTTTTTGCTATAGATAAGACTTAATATTCACCAGGTGTGAGCGACAAGGAAATACATTTTTCACAGGATATGATAAGAGGATGTTTTTATATGTAGGAATAATTTCGGAAATAAGCAAAATCTTGAAAATTCGTTATAATGTGGCAAAGACCTAATTTAACAATACTGAGCATAATAGATATAACTGGAATGTCACGAAAAGTTTCTTAACCTTGCGTAATCAAACACTAGTGTGGCTGTCTTATCAGGAGAACCCAAAACCAAGATACCGCCAGTTGTGTGTGTTTAGTGACTGTCAGGAAGACATGGCAACCCTGGTGCTGGGCCTACTGTTCGCCTGCCTCAGTCTACAGCTGTCAGAAGGGCTGCACAAACGTGAGCTTAGTACACGAGGCATATGTCTGTCCCTCGAAGCTTTTCACTGTATGCAGATAACTGGGTAATCAGTTAAACGTACTACAGGGGACATGTGTGAAACACGGAACCGTCAATATGTCACGAGAGCTGCCTGTCAAACGGGGCTGTGACCCTGACTTACAGTTCATTAATCGTTGTCTCTTAACTGTGACTGTGCATTTGAGACATTATTTATGTGTTTGTGGTAATTACCAGCTACTAGATCGATTACGAGGTTCGTGTTAAATGGCGAATGTTTTTTTTGGTTGAACGCTGTGTTGAAATTCACGAAAGGCCAACTTGTCTCTCTTGTCATGACGATGGTGCAACGTATAAAAGAATTACCAGAACCCATACTGGATAAAAACAAGATTAGTCCAAACACCAAAAATAACTGGTGCCATAAATGGCTTAGCAGAGTTACTTCCCTTATATATAACATGATCTGCTGCTTTTGCGTTCGAATTTGTAAACACCTTTCCGTTCTCGTGATTTACACTGAGATAAATATATACGTCCCATGTCATTAAAACATATACGTATACGTTCCATCAACTGAAACTGATATTTACCATTAGTGGACTATTTTTTTATTGACGGTGCATTTCATGTCTATTCCATTTCCACATGTGCACGTCTCAAAAAATGTGGCACAATTTCAGTGCCATGAGTGCTGTCCCCAAATTAATTTTGTACAAACCTGTCATCATATAACTTTCCACTGCCAACATCAGCTGTTCTGTTCTTAATTAAGAGTCATGTAGAGTCATATATATATATATATTATTAGCGTAATGTGTCTTTAGGTTAGTGTAGTTATAATGAACTGTGAAGTATCTTGTTTACACTTTAAGAAATATGTTTACATTTGAGTAAATTATGTGAGAACTTGTACATGACATGCCTGAGGTCACACTCAAATCAAATATCGGATTGTCTCTCTGCATCAACACGTGTTTGTACAGATACCAATGGGGAAAAAAATTGCATATCGCCTGGGGAGTGGGATAGGAACATTTGATGTAGTGGTCCTTTCAGTGATCACTAGGAAGTATGCTGGTTAATGTATCAAGACTCATTGGATCCGTATTCGCAAGTCATGCTAGCAACATTTTACATTTTTGTCACCAGTGATGTTGTCCTCACGGCGCGACGATTCATGTCTGTAGCGCAGGAATTAGAAACATGGTCAGCTGAGGTAGTTCACTTGAAAAGGCTACGAATGACCTCAACAAATCAATTAGAGTCATTTGAAGGTTATGAAACAGTTGATGTGAATTTGTGACATCGTCGTTGTACATGTAGATATAAAAAGACACACCGTTGTAAGACTAACGTCTTGAAGTCCAATTATCAGACCATCACCGCATACATGCTGACTTTAGGGTCAACACAAAGAGGCGTTAAAGTGATCGAACTGTTCGCAAAGGTTGACAGCGGCACGAGTAAAACGCTGTCATCCATTGATTGGCATTAGGATGACTACTAATCACAGACGTTTCAGAATGGTGTGGACACGGGGTCATAACGTCAGACATCTGCATCATTGACGTTACACCATGTGAAGTGGCGACTGGAGGTCACTTATCGATTTCAGGATGGCTTGAGTCCTCTTTTGAAACGTGCTCATCAGCCCTACCTGCAGTGTGCCTCCGCAATACTCCAAATCATGGTTTGGGAGAGTGTAATTTTGATAAATAAAAGTACAAAATTACAGAAATCACATATAGGTTATGGCAGCCTGTAAATATATAACGTCAGCGTAAGATAACATTCAATCTCGATTGACTGGGCTAAAGGATTCCAACGGGCGTAAAAGGCAAAGTCGTGGTAAACATTCTACGAATGGATCTGAAAATCCGTCTTGATCGTTGACTCATGGGGTTCGTTATCGTAATGAGGTTTTGATGCCGGCCGTGGTATCATTAGTGCGTATGACTGGCCAAGGTTTAGAACACGATGACACCCGCCCATGCACAAATCGTGTGAAAGTGGCGTCAACCACTGTTAAAATCTATGGCAAGAACATGGTAGTTCGGAACAACTCTTTGTAGCTCTGCTGCTGATTCAATGGGGAACTACAAGTACGCTCGATACTGTGTCAGGCAGTTGTCTGATTCCATAAGGGTCATGATCGTTATTTTGGATCAGGTCTATTACATAGCCGTTAAATACAGGACAGTTAAAACCATTAAAACCGTGCGATTATTTATTGCATCACTTAAGAACGAATGCATATCTTGTTTCTTCATTATTTGTTGCTTTAATCCTTTAGATCATGTTACAATATATGTTGCAGCTCCTTATCTGAACAAAGTTTCCGTTTTCCAAGTAATATGTTCGTAACGTCGCAGGCATTTAATAGCATCATTTGAAGAATGGGTGGCAGAATGTTGCTAAATAAATAGAACTTAAATACCCGAGCAGAGAGAAATACGCTTGAATCCGTCTGCACGATGTTACATTTACGGCTTTAAGATATTTATAGTACTATCAATCCAAACAACAGGTGCTTTTCTGTATGATAGGATGGGTAATTTCCGTGATTATGTCCAACTCAGTCAAGATAAATTCTGTCGCATGATGCACTTATTACGTTATCACATGAAACCAAACCGTATAAAACATTTAATGGTGGTCAAGAACAAACAGAACATAATGTACTTTCCGAGTTTAGATGAATAATGATATATGATTTCTTCTGTTCGTGTTTTGATATGCTGCTAGAGGGCTTGTGATTATCTCAAAATGCCTGCAAAGTATGCTTAGTAAATACCACAGATCAAATATGCAATTACATCGGATGACACAGCCAGAGGAAACTAGCCTCTATCGTGAATCCGACTCGTTACGAAACATTCTAAACTAAATAACAAATAATACTCATATTGTAAGCAACACAAAAAGAGGTAATAAGAAGCATTTAGTCTGCAGTGAAGCTGAGATGAACAACGTGGGCAACAGCTTGTCCCTGTTCTTCCCTCCATGTTTGCCTCAGATACACCAAGCTGTGTTTGTTCTGGAAATGAGGAGAGTTGAAGATGTTGCCAGCCCCGTGGTCGTTGTCCCTGAGGATGTCGCTTGTCCCAGCATTACTTAGTCGTTGTAGCTAGCTGTATTAGATAAAAAAAATAAAAGCATGCTGCCTAACGGATAAGTATTGATGCTCTGTTGAAGAGTGAGGGATTTGTTTTTTTCTTAGCTACACATTTCTATAATAATTAGGCACTTTCTTATCTATCAGGGATGATTTAGCCGTGTAAGGAGGCACATTACCTCCATCGATTGTGGACTTTCAACAGTAACATTCGTTGTAGGAGATCAAATGGTCGAAAACTAAAATATGTTGTAATATTGATTACAATCTAACTCCGATTACCAATATAAATCACTCAAGCAGTCAGAGCACAGGGCTAAGTGGGGGTTTAACACTTCTGTATGGTTCATGAATAATCTTCAATAGGAACTAATGCTAAATGACCTCATGCAATAAGCCGAACCTCGCCATCTTCCTTCCATTGTGGGGGAGATTATTTACACGTTACGGAACGCTTTGTGCAAAGTTTACAGTCGAACTGGATTGAATGGACCTGTTTCATTTTTCCGTAATTATATCAACTTTGCAGATTTTAGCCCTGGTGAAAAATGATTTGATGTCGGTTTTTGAAATGCCGCTTTTATCTCGGCATCGATTTGGCGGAGTTACGACCAACGTTTTATCTCCTATTTTTGTGATGTTCAGTCATTACACGACTAACTCTTGATCTCACATCATCCATTTTAGGCTGTCGCCCATTAGAAATAAACAGGCACATTGTACAAGTAATATAACCACGCCGTTTATTTCAATTTCCCTGCCTTCATTGTAACATATTGGAAAACCGACTTTTTTTACCTTCTGGAAAAAATATCAATGGGAACAAAAGCTGGGAGGTTGGTTCGAATGCCTGCAGCTGGAGTATTTATAGCACAGTGATACACTTGTTTTATGATAACGGTCATTGGGAATGAGGGGCGGTTGGATAGCCGAGTGGTTAGTACGCTCATCAGAGCCGGATTCGATTCCCCACATGGGTACAATGTGTGGAGTCCATTTCTGGTGTCCCCCGTCGTGATATTGCTGGAGAATTGCTGAAAGTGGTGTAAAACCAAACTCATTGACTCATTGAGAATGAGTGAGTGAGTTCAAGTCCGCTGAAAGTTTACATTTTGACGAAGGTGAAAGCCGCGAACACGGATCTGGGGATCTCTTATGAGAGAGCCACGCAACTGCTAGCCGCAATCACGGATCTGGGGATCTCTTACGAGAGAGCCACGCAACTGCTAGCCGCGATCACGGATCTTGGGATCTCATACGAGAGAGCCACGCAACTGCTAGCCGCGATCACGGATCTGGGGATCTCTTACGAGAGAGCCACGCAACTGCTAGGCGATCTCTTACGAGAGAGC
The DNA here is from genome assembly GCA_008038995.1 of Haliotis laevigata. Lineage (NCBI taxonomy): Eukaryota > Metazoa > Mollusca > Gastropoda > Lepetellida > Haliotidae > Haliotis > Haliotis laevigata. The sequence continues at coordinate 5,498 of VKKT01001582.1, read as the reverse complement.
CACGCAACTGCTAGCCGCGAACACGGATCTGGGGATCTCTTACGAGAGAGCCACGCAACTGCTAGCCGCAATCACGGATCTGG
>VKKT01001581.1:179740-193364 GCA_008038995.1 Haliotis laevigata | reverse complement strand
CTTAGTTAAGGTCATGCTGCCTACACCTCGCAATAAAATACAGAAATACGATGTTATTAAAGTTTAAAATTAAAATTAACTTGTAAATACCAATTTCTTATGAAACAAGAAATTGGAATTCAGTGTAACCATAGTTGTTTTGGTGCCTCTTTTCACTTCCACACGAGAAAATTCGGATCGGCTGAAAAGTAGGTCATTATCTGAATAGATTAATGAATCTCATGTTTCGGTTTGTAAACACATGTCTACAATCTCTCTGTAATCTGTCAATATCCGTAGTTTTATATCTTTATATACTTATGTCTATCTATCTGTTCATAAGTTTCTATCGATCAGTCTGAGGCAGTAAATGAGGATGAATATAGTATCATATCATGTGATGATATAATATGCATGGAATGATTAAATTGTAAACATTGTGAAAAAATTACATAAACAGGTTTGCTTCAACTGAATACTTGCGGTAAAAGATGCCGGGCGTGAAAAAAATGAACACTTTGTTGACTGAAGAATCTTATTGATCTTGTCTCACGGCAACGTATGGACAAAACATATATTGCTCAAGAAGGCATAAAATGCACACTCACTCACCCAGCCCACGGACACAAGCAGTCTCACGTTGTCACGTGGCGATTATCGACATTATTGACAAGAGACAGTCCCACAATATGCAACAATGATGTTACCTTTCATAATACAATCAGATATTTCAAATGAAGTTTTAAGTCTCACAATCCAGCGACGACATTTATGCATTTTATATCTAGAGGGAATTATCGAGGTGATTCTAGTGTTGTTTTAAAAAGAAATGATCAGAATCTGTTGTTTAGAACTAGAGGAGTCTGTTGCTGGGACGAAATCGCATAAAAATGATTAGTGTTGCTTTGATTAATTACTGACGTCACTGACATGACGTCACATTGCTGAATGCTTTTACGAAAAGCTTTGAAATAACAATAGATGACACAAACACTATCCGCGTATATATTTCTAAAATATTATTTATATATTTATATTTCTATAATATATACAGCTGAAACCCTGAAAATAAGGATCGTGATACCCACTGAGCATGTTGTATGCCATCTTAAGTTGCCATGCCAACTGCATGCAGTGTCAGTGAGTGCGAGTCTGCGAGTTATGGCACCTTGGACTGCCTTGGCAAATTAGTAGTTTTCAACAAATAATGAATAAATGAGTGAGTGAGTTTAGTTTTACACCGCTTTTAGCAATATTCCAGCAAGATCAGAGCGGAGGACACCAGAAATGGGCTTTACAAATCGTACCCATGTGGGGAATCGAACCCGGGCCTTCAGCGTGACGAGCGAACGCTTTAACCACTAGTCTACCCCACCGCCTCCTATCAGTGAGTGTGAGAGTTGTTTTACCGCCGGGATTTGTTTACAGTGGTTCAGGTCGAGGACTCTTTCCAAACTGGTGAAACCAAGAAACATAATAGGAGCAAACCGGGATTCGAACCCTGAATCGTATTGATCTTGCGTGTCCATGATACGCAACTCAGGTCAGCGCCTAAGGCAACGGACCACCCTTGTCTTCTGGTGAGCATATCAACACACCTGGAAACGGAAACTCTGAATATATAATGTAACGTTGCACAAACACAGCTACACCCACTCCAAAACCCCACACCTCCCACCCCCACCCCCACCCGGACAATTTTACTAACGCTTGTCACTGAATATATATATAAATGTGATAGAAACGCATAATACCATTTAATTTGAAATACAACCCCATTGACAAGTGAAATTCAGAACCTGAGAAATTCTAGACTTGCTTCATTTAGTGCTTTAGCATTGCAGAATGGGATTGGCGGAGGGAAAATAATGTGGTTCAGGGACTGTGCGACAGACTAACAGGCAATTCATGGCCATTCCTGAAGATCTAAGTAACAACTCTCTATTAGAGAGTGCATTCAATTTATAACATGGCCTCGCGGAATGGAAGAAAGTTAAGTAGAAACTTTAGAGACACGTTTTATGAAGATAGATATGCCGTCGATCTTTACTGCACACATTCACGCCTGTTTTGCAAATCGAACGTAGACGCATTCGCTAAAAAGGAAATGGACGCCATTTTGAAATATACTTTTTGTCGCGAGCAGACGACAGCCTAGGCACTAAGCACCGCCATCTTAATGTCAAACAAATTCGCTAAGTTTTTACGGAGGAGATTACATTTGACAGGTGCACGCGCGCCGGGATCGGGGGACTTAGGTAATGAGCAGATGAAAATTGTTTTTAAAGTTTGAATTTGGCAGGATATGAAGGGGGTTAAAAACGTGTTGTCCCATTTCGTCCCAGCTCGCCTGATCCGCTATTAATCCACGGAGTTGTAAGCCAAGGGGATTGACGGTGATAGCATTGGCACACTCAGATAATGGCAGATTTGAATTTGGACGAGATGAAAATTAAGATATTTGGCATTTTGATTTGACAGAGAGCTGCGGTATGAGATGAAATCAGTGTCGCGCTTCAACCACGTCTGCTCATCATAAACGCAGACGACATTAATGTCGGCTTCAGTCACCACGGGAACAGTAACACTCATATCTGTAATTGAGAGAGACTTCTATAATTCTAGTATTTGCGATACAAATCAAGTTATTTTGTGTATTTCTTGATCAAAATGTAATTATAAGCTAAATTTAGCCAAAAGAAATTCATGTCAGAATGATGCAGCGCTGAAATTTTTTTTTCATTCTTGCTTTATCATCAAGGTTGGAGCTTTGCAGATTGCAGGTCTAAACTGCAGTCCGCGAGGAAATCTATATCAACTTGGTAATGGATGTTGAAAATGACACAAGAAACTGATCTATTTCGATAAGTTAGTGAGTTTAGTTTAGTTTTACGCCGATTTTAGCAATATTCCAGCAATATCACGGCGGGGGACACGAGAAATAGGTTTCACACATTGTACCCATGTGGGGAATCGAACCCGGGTTCCCGGCGTGACGAGCGAACGCTTAACCACTATGCTACCCCATCGCCCTCTGTTGTGATGAACTTGATACGGGTATTACAGCTTTCATTTCCCCAAGTGTGCAATATTTTAGTTACTGTTTCAGCTTAGTAACGTCTGACAACGTCTGCAATATTACTGTGTATTTTCTTACCGTACTTAATTTGTTGCCTATTAATTATCGCCTCCATTAGCAACATCATCAGCAAGGACACCTGAACTGCATAAGTGCAGCAACACCATCAGCTGCATATGCAGCAATAAAATGCAAGCAGCCAACAGCAACAAAAACAACAACAGCCAACAACAAAAATCGTTATGAAAGATGTCACTTAAGAGAGCCAATAGCATCAATATTAACTTCAAATTGAAAGATTGCTTGTGCTCTTAGAAAACACTACAGGCAATTGCCTACACACCATACTTATTTCTCCCTTGGGGGCACAAGTTCATTTAAAGTATTTAAAGTTTCAAAACTCTTTAAAGATAAGTGCGCTTTTGAAAATAATGCCTGGGGTCTTTTAATTTTAAGCTAAAATTTTTGAAATGACACTAATTTTGAAGCTAAGATAAAAGCTTTATAGTACTAGTGTCACCTGCTTCAGCAAACGTGCTGTTAATGTGGTAAAACAAATCAAGAGAGGCTACCAGTACTATTTTCAAGTAATTATGTTTTCTCTAATCATTTTCTTTAATTTACTCGCTACCCTAACAGCACCATTAATGAAATGAAAACACCGGACATGGATTTCCCGCTTGGTACAAACCTTTGAAATATTCATTCTAATTTGTTTGACACATTATCTTACTACAGAGCCTGAAGAACGAAACAGGGGGCGAGGTATGACTTTAAGTGCAATGACAAGTCTGCTAAGACATTTTAGAAGTGATTATTGATCCGTGCATTAACTAAGTAAAATACGGTATGACATCGGGCATACATCCACCAGGCTGTCATGCATGGTCTTCAGATTGAATAGAACCTAATTAGCAGGTGCACGGGAAAAACATGCTCTTAAGTTGATTAAATAGGAGACTTGTTTCACGACTGTTGTGTGAACATCGTTAATGTTTTGAAATATAGAAGCAAACTTTATTAGCTTGCGAGGTTACAGTTTGAACGCTGGTGGTGAGCTTACATTCTGAACGCCAGATTCACATACACGCACACTTTTCATAGGCGCGTCCAGGAATTTTCAAAGGGGTTGGGGGGTTTCGAACCCCCTGAACTCACCCTCGGCTCCGCCAATGCACGCGCGCGCACGCACGCACGCACACACACACACACACACCGATCCGCCAATGCTTTTAGGCTATCACTTAGTCCCTGAATATATATTATATTGGTTGGAACAAATAATTCCGTTTAAATTGATATAGTGATATGAGATTCAGAACCTGGGGAAATCTAGACTTGCTTCGTTTTTGGCTTAAGCATGGCGGTAAAGGCTTGGCAGAAGGGAAAATAATGTGGTTTAGGCACTGTGAGACAGACAAGCACACATTGTAAGTGTCGATTTTCCACGGGTTCTGGATCTCCCATCTCACCGCGACTCCTTTCAATGTTAATGTCGGCGCTTGTTTCCTTCATGTTTGTTTCCAGGACTAAGCGTTAACCTGACCTACTAACATATTTATATAGATATACAGTCTGAGGGGATAGAGTTAGTCAGTCTTACTGTCCCTGAACCATATTATTTTCTTTCCGCCCAGCCCCTACTGCAATACTATCGTTCTGAATGAAAAAGGGCGGTGGGGTAGACTCGTGGGTAAAGCGTTCGGTCTTCACGCCGAAGACCCGGGTTCGAATTGGGTACAATGTGCGAAGCCCATTTCTGGTGTCCATATTGCTGGAATATTGCTAAAAGTGGCGTAAAACTAACCTCACTCACTCACCCTAAAGGAAAGAGACCAGAATTTACAATGACCTGAGTCTACCGTCTAACTAGGTATATTTTTCAGATTCAATAGACTGTTTGATTCTATCAATTCTTGATTTCCCGCCCTGACATTACTAAAGTGTTACAGAGCGGAGAGCCTCACTCACTCGCAAACACCCTGCCCGTACTGACCAATCAGCTGTCCTCTGACGCTGGGTCACGAGCACTGAGGTCTCCGTTACATTAGCCGTCAATGTTCTCTACTTCAATTGACGATTGAGATGCAAATTGTATCTCCTTCGGGGTGTTGAAGGTCGTCATTTTGGAAATGTGGCGGTGCTCTACGCAGGGGTTAGAAACTATTGACGCCGCACGCGCTATTAATGGATATCTATACGAGAAATTTATCAATAGCTGGTCCCCAGCTGGCTGAATATAAAACTAGGAATCACAGAGGCCACGGCAAAGGGGAAATCGTTTTCATAAGCCGTCAAATAAAAACAGCAACAATGATCATTTTATTGAGCATAATAACTAAAATAAAACTCATTATTAATCACTGGCGCATTCTGCCCTTCAGAATTGATTGTTTTGTAAATATTCATTGAAATTATTACTTTCAGAATGCTAATATGCTCTTAGGGTTATTTAGTAATGATGTTTACTGCAAATTTGAAATGAAAATTTTCCCCCTAAATTTGATTTAGTTTGTGTGAGATGTTTGTTTAATGTATATGATCAAATTATGCGACACTAATACGGGCCCATTTCTATAGTCCCTCCCAGTCGTCCCAAGTTTTGAGTGATGACAACTTTGTTTAAAAAGTAGAAATAGTTTTGCAACGAATTCCGACGTGTCTCGTTCAAGTACGATATCAACTCGGTAGATCAAAATTAGTGATCGTTAGCTCTGTTACGGGTTAAGGATCAGAACAAATCATTTTAATGTCGGCGAAAGTGGCGTTACAGAAAGAGTTTTCGAAACAGATTATCTCATTTGAGGTTGAACAAAACTGTCATAGGGATTTATAGCGGAACGAAATTGTCGACAGAGCTCATCAAAAAGTTATTGCGATGACGAGGATATGAAATAATGGCGTCCAGAGGAAAAGCGAATGAACTGAATTAATTCGAGGTCCTCCCAATAAGACTGACATAATGCAAATATTGTACCGTCATTATCGCCCATTGATTAAGCTTGTTACGCCGAAATAGCCTCGACGCCAACAATGGCCAGGACATGACGTTTGGGACTACTTTAGCGATAAAACTCATGATTGTATCTACTTATTAAACTTGTTGTCAAACCCAGAATTGATATTTTTCACATGAATCCTACTTGATTTGTCTAGGCAATTAGGCTGTCACGGGAATAGACCACACTGATATGACTAACATCTTTGTTCCCGGACTTCAGGGTGTAAATACAGATGTCAATCTCTAGACGCAGGATTTTGTTATTATTATATTATGTTTTCTACGATATCAGTACGATTGAAAACGAACCGAGTGTCAAATTGGAATTGAAAGACAACCTGAAAACGAAAGAGATGTTTGTTGATTAAGATTTAACCGAAATAGATAAGAGCGTTAACCTTTGCAGACAGTTTTTGATGTTTGAAGACGACAGAACGTCTCGGGTTCCGGTAGCATGGAAATCTTGGTGTCAATATCCATATGTCTGACATTTCAACAACACATGATGGACATGCGCGCTTGTAATCCTTTTTATAAACAGCGTGTAGCTCAGTGTCTATGTAAATATATATATTTTTGTAAAGCATGTTTTTGAAATATTATAAAAATGGTGGCATTTCGTGGAGTGCCATGAACGTGACTATGTGGCGTTGATTCCGATAATGGCGTTGTACGGTTCTCTCGCTTGTTGTTTGTATTCAAGATATTTCAGATATTCATCAGTATGGTTAAATGTAAAGATCTACGCTAAAGCACCCGCCCACCCCGTTTAGTAAATCCCAAGTCATGAGTGCCCGAAGTCTCACCCAGGAAAAGCCCCGTGTGCCCTGTCACGTCGTCAAAGCCATATGGGAAACGAAGTCTCGTCCAGCCAAAGCCCCGTGTGCCCCGATATCTAGCCCAGCCGATGTCCTGTGTCTCCCGATATCTCGCCCAGCTGAAGTCCCGTGTGCCCCGATATCTCTTCCAGCCAAAGTCCCGTGTGCCCCGATATCTCGCCCAGCCATTTGAAGTCCCGTGTGCCCCGATATCTCGCCAGCCGATGTCCCTTGTGCCCTGATATCTCGCCCAGCCGAAGTCCCGTGTGCCCCGATATCTCGCCCAGCCGATGTCCCGTGTGCCCCTTTATCTAGCCCAGCCGATGTCCCGTGTGCCCCGATATCTAGCCCAGCCGAAGTCTTCTGTGCCCCGATATCTCGCCCAGCTGAAGTCCCGTGTGCCCCCAAGTTTCGTCCATCAAATGTCCTGTGTGCCTCATGTCAATCCCGTCATTAGTACTCTGAAGAAAGTGATGAAGTTTAAACATCCGAAATTGCCACATGTCGTTCCTATTTCAAAACTTGCACCTAAATGCTTTAAACAAATTACACACTTCCCTTTCTGAATCATTAGGTTTCATGGCATATGTAAACAACAGCTCGGTCATAATTGGAGTGCACGCTCACCTCGTCTCTATAACAAACTGCCTGTGTCGAAGTGCATCTTAAATTGTTTTATCCGAGACACGCGGTGTGTTCCGATTGATGTGAAACCTTCGCGAAACTTACTTTCCTGAACAATTGTTGGAGAAGACGTTTTGTGAAGTTGTGAGTGAGAGCGTGAGATGACCGCGAGAGTGCCTGTTTTGTCTTAAATCTGGAGAAGACGTTTTGTGAAGTTGTGAGTGAGAGCGTGAGATGACCGCGAGAGTGCCTGTTTTGTCTTAATTCTGGAGAAGACGTCTGTGGGTGGGTTTAGGTTTACACCGCGCTCTGCAGTGTTCCAGCTATATGGCGGCGGTCTGTAAGTAAGCGAGTCTGGACCAGACAATCCAGTGATGAACAGCATGAGCATCGATCTACGCAATTGGGATACAACGACATGTGTCAACCAAAATTAGCGAGCCTGACTACCCGATCCCGTAAGTCGCCTAGAAGCCGTTTGTGAAATTGAGAGTGAGTGAGTGAGTGAGTGAGTCAGGTTCACGTAGTTTGATCATCATTCCAAGCTACATCAATAATGGACATTATATTTATCATGTACCACGTTAAAAATCGTCCTCGGAGAGACCACCATGCCATTTCATGCAACGCTCAGGGTACCCTTTATCGACGGAACATCTGCGAGAAAGCAGTCATAGAAACAGGCCTGGCTTTAAAAGCAATAATTCAAATTATACAAGCAATCAAGTATTATTTAAACATATTATCTAAATTATATTTTTGATATTTCCCAACACGTGTGCCAGTGCGGATTACAGATGGGATGTGTGTACAGTCTGTCTGTTCCGCATCTCGACCCTTCCATCCTGCTGGTGCTGCTGTCGAGTGAGGGTTATCGGATGTAAACACGCCCAGCGAGTTGCTGGCAGATCATACAAAATGCCAGAACAATGCAATTATTAAATTTGACAAGTTTAATCAAAATATAATTTATTTTTGATATGATTTTAAAATTATGTAACTATGTAACAGGCGCACCAATTGTTCGTGGAAATATTACCATCTCAAGGGCCGGTCTGCTTATATTTGAAATGAAATTATCGGGGATTTTACCAGTAGCAATGACACGCAATCTACTTAACTTGACCACCCGGTGTCCAAACTGCCTCTAATAACAAAGTTAGAGTGCAATGCGTCTATCTGGCAACGTGGGACACTGGTGAATAATCGCCCTGAATATATTCCCTTATGTACAATTCTTGTGTTTTCGAGTGCGTGCGTGCGTGAGTGAGTGAGTGAGTGTGGTATTTAACGTGACGAGCGGTAACGTTAACCGCTCGGGTTGCCTTCCGCCTTATGCATGCTAGAAACAGTTCCATTGCATAATTTAAGCAATATTGCTGGGATGCCATACGCCAGCTTGAGTAAGCATGATGTCAACCCGAAGTGATGTTAAGAATTACGTCTTTTTGCTAATCACTTGTTTTAAACCACGAGTTTGTTGCTGACATACCAAGGTCAAAGGTCGAGGCAAATCAGCGGATCCTTGTGCGTATGTACAGTTATAGCACCTTGGATTGGTTCGGCAAATTAGTAGTCTTCAACAAATAATGAGTGAGTGAGTTTAGTTGTACGTCGCTTTTGGCAATATTACAGCAATATCACGGCGGGGGACACCAGAAATGGGACTTGAACCCGGTCTTCGGCGTGACAAGCGAACGCTTTAATAACTAGGCTACCCCACCTCCCCCAACAAATAATGAATGGACTCAAGTAAACAGACCCCCACTTTGGTGGACTGCTAACAATGTGATGCTTATTCATTCTGCAAACCAGACAACGTTGTATCCGCAATGTTTGTTTGTTGTTGAACGCCACACTCAGCAATGTTCCATCTATATGGTGGCAATTTGTAAATAATCGAGTCTGGGCCAGACAATCCAGTGATCAACAACATGAGCAACGATCTACGCAATAGAGATAAGACTGTCAACCAAGTCAGCGAGCCAGACCACCCGTTCCTTTTGTCGCCTCTTACGACAAGCATTGGTTGCTGAAGACCCAAACCCGTATCTCCATAATGAATTTCCTGAAATATTGGTATATGTATAAGATAAAACTGACTCGCTCAAACCAGTGATTCGGGGTTACTTCCGTCGAGGATTGACCTAGGACACCTAAATGGTGATTAATCCTGGATGGGAGAAAAGTGAGACAAGTTCGACCACGTGGGACCGTGTCAAAAGTGGTTTACTTACGCCAGGCTTGATTTCTACCAGGTCACCTTAGTGAATATTGCAGAATGCCCATGAGCTTCCCTGGATCCAAAACGTCCCGAGTACAATCTCACCCAGTCCTGCCTGACGCCATACGAATGATCATACGCTTCTCCTGAAGTCTCTCCTAATATCAACCCTTGTTTTCCTGAACAGATCCAATTAAAGTAATCACGCTGAGCTACGTATAAAGGTAACTGCTATGTTTTTACTGCGCGAGACTGACGCTTCTTCTCTGAAAATATATAAGTTTAATAGAAATAAACAAATCCATTTAAATTGAAATGGAGCCCCAGTGAGTTGGGAGATTCAGACCAGAGGAAAGTCTAGATTTGCTTCATTAAGAAATGTTGTGTTGAAGAAAGCGCCAGGCTGAAGGTAAGACAATATAGTTCATGAACTGAGAGACAGACTACCACTGCAGTAAGGGTTCTAGTAGCCTGTCTCACAATCCCTGAACCATATTATTTCCCCAACAGCCTTGCCCTCCCTGCAATACTAAAGCCCTCAATGAAGCAAGTCTAGATTCAGGTTCTGACTCTCTGGCCTCCCTGGGGCTCTTTTTCAATTTAAATGGGTTTGTTTGTTACTATCAAAATTATATATATTCAGAGACTAAGCGTTAGTCTAGGGCACTAGTTATTGCAGTTGGTAACAAACTCTGACCAGCTGACCATTCCAACCTCTAAGCAGCCCAAAATTTGGGGAACATAGCTACAGTGTAAATGGTGGGCGTGGTTCAGTGACGCCTATCGGAACCATGTATTGTGTAGACGGATGATCAGTGTTTTGATCCAGTGACTGCGTTTCACACCTCTGATTCAAACAGATACAGAAAGCGGACATTAATATGGCCGCGCCATGGGACTCTGCCAGCCCCACCTTGTTCCCTGGTTTCTAGCGCCGGGAGCCAGAACGGGAGACAACGCCATTCTTTTTTATACACTTTTAAATTGTAAACTACACGGCGACTGGCGAATACCTTTTGATCGTGGAAATACTCGGTCTAATTATGGCCGGTGGCGAAGGGGGTTGTGAGCAGGCTAATTACTTCACAGACTCGATATCTGAAACATCGTTCTTGATTAACCAGCGACAAATGCCTAGTGGGGCCGTGATTTCTAACTGTCGCGCTCTCGAGCTAACTCAGGTGCAAAATCTCCTATTATTTTCAACGTTTTTCAACAATCGGGCCAGTCATTACCACCACGCGCTCGATTAGCAGACGTCAAGCCACCATTTGTGTCACGTGGTCTGCCGCCCCTCACCTTAGCTCTTAGCACATCTCGCTGATTTAACTCGGTCAGAAGGTATATGGTGCTAATTTGGAGAATCTTCCTAATTGGAGATCAAATCCTCTAATTTGACGGTGAGTATAAAGAGCTTGTAACAGAGTTTTCCTGCCAAAGGCTGGAGACATACGATGCTCTTTAATTCCAACATGGCTGACGCATCAAACCGAAAAATGGACGCGCGGTGCTGTGAAATTTGCAACTGGCTAGGAACGGCCATCGGTGCCAGTGAGTGATCACAGGGGGCGCGAACCAGATTAGCCGTTAGGCGATAATTACATAAGGTTTAAGGCCATCATCAGAAACTACTGAACAAATTTAATCAGAGACTCCCAGTAAAACAGATCCAAGAACGCTTCTCAAGGGAAAGAAAAAAACATTAAATTCTATTATGTCCCTTTGATAAAAAATAATTGCTCTCTCTCTGAAAAGGCACCCTGTTGTAGGAAGGAATTCCAATTGGGTAGGTATGTAGTCTGGCCCGTTTGTTTCAATTTTGTCTGATTTAACAAGAAAAGCAATAATCAGCCAAATAGTATTACTGAAAATACCAAGACGTCAGTGTTGTGACGATAATTAACATCTGTGCCATTATGGAACACTTGCCAAGCCTTCACACACATCGGACACGTGAACGCGATCGCCCTAAAAACTTGGTGATCTTTAATACCATTAGTGAGAGCTTATAAGTAAACACCCTCCCCCCTCCCGTTCGTTCACCATCTTGAAACATTACCAGGAGCTGCGAGCTTGTTTTGTTGTGTGTGTTTCTAGTAAAACTTCCAATTACTTTGACCAGTTTTAATGAGTTATCATACTTTTCATTTGTTTGCATGTTCTCCTTCTGTGTTTGATTACATTGATTATAATTAGTCTCTAAATAAACCTAGCTGATATCTCCGCCAGTGCAGCTGTTTCGGTCGTATGAACTAACAAGCTGACTAAAAAAAACCTTTAACGAACTCTTATAACAGTGCACAAGGTCCACTTGCATGAACCACGTGACCTAGCCACGTGACTCTGAAGTCACCACAACGCTATTCCGACACTTCGGCAATAAGTTTGGAAAACGGTTTATCCTCCGGTTCCTTCAATCCGGATCTCTTCTAAAAGGTGGAAGAACCGGAAAGAAAGCTGTGGAAAACCTCGTCTATGGCGAACAGACTTTGTTTTACCTATTTGAAGGCCTCCTGGTTACAATCCACAGGAATTGAACACATGGTGAGGTTTAATACGATCAAGTTAAACTGTTTAGTTTAAAAAGCAAACCAAGAGACGTATTCGGCCCCATCATTATTGTTGATGTCTTTTCTGAGGAAAAAAAGAGACACGTAGTCAATCATAACTGTAGGTAATATCATCACCGCCTTAAATATGGGCAACAAGACAAACACAGGCAGCCATGAATATAGGTAATATCATCACCGCCTTGAATATGGGAAATAAGAGAAACACAGGCAACAACGACTATAGGTAATATCATCACCGCCTTGAATATGGGCAATAAGAGAAACACAGGCAGCCATGAATACAGGTAATATTATCACCCCCTTGAATATGGGCAATAAGATAAACACAGGCAGCCATGAATATAGGTAATTTTAAAACCGCCTTGAATATGGGCAATAACACAAACACAGGCAGCCATGAATATAGGTAATACCATCACCGCCATGAATATGGGCAATAAGACAAACATAGGCAGCCATGAATATAGGTAATATCATCACCCCCTTGAATATGGGCAATAAGACAAACACAAGCAGCCATGAATACAGGTAATATTATCACCCCCTTGAATATGGGCAATAAGATAAACACAACAGCCATGAATAGAGGTAAAATCATCTCCGCCTTGAATATGGGCAATAAGACAAACACAGGCAGCCATGAATATTGGTAATATCATCACCCCCTTGAACATGGGCACTAAGAAAAATACATACACCCATGAAATATAGGTAATATCATCACTACCTTGAATATGGGCAACAAAATGATAAGCAGCCATGAATATAGGTAATATCATCTGCACCTTGAGTATGGGCAATAAGAGCAACAGAGACAGCCATGAATATAGATAGTATTATCACCCCCTTGAATAGAGGCAAGAAGAGTAAGACAGGCAGCCATGAAGAAAGGTAATGTCATCAGCCCCTTGAATATGGGAATGACAAAAAACACAGACAGCCATGAATATAGGTAATATCATCACCGCCTTGAATATGGGCAATAAGACTAACACAGGCAGCCATGAATATTGGTAATATTATCACCCCCTTGAATATGGGCATTAAGAAAAACACATATAACCATGAAATATAGGTAATATCATCACCACCTTAAATATAGGCAACAAAATTATAAGCAGCCAGGAATGTAGGTAATATCATGACCGCCTTGAATATGGGCAATATGAGAAACACAGACAGCTATGAATATAGGTAATATCATCACCGCCCTTGAATATGGGCAATAAGACAAACACAGGCAGCCATGAATATTGGGAATATTATCACCCCCTTGAACATGGGCACTAAGAAAAATACATACACCCATGAAATATAGGTAATATC
>VKKT01001581.1:81778-92648 GCA_008038995.1 Haliotis laevigata | reverse complement strand
CCGTGATATTGCTGGAATATTGCTAAAAGCGGCGTAAAACCAAACTCAGTCAGTCAGGTTTCATTCAAACGGAATTGTTTGTTTCAAACTAATGTACTGTCAGAGTGAGTGAATTACGTTTTACGCCACCTTTAGCAATAACACCAGAAACGGGCTTCACACATTGTACCCGTGTGAGGAATAGAACCCGGGTCTTCGGCGTGACGAGCGGACGCTTCAACCACGATGCTACCACACCATCCAATACACTATCAGAGATATGACGCGTTAGTCTTGTGTCAGGTTGACAAATCCAGCACCTTAATGAGAGAACCGCAACTGGAACCAGTGACCGTATGACAACTCCGCACTGCGATGCCTTGACATCCTGTGTCTTGCAACCGATCTGAGAGCTGCAAACTGTGGATATATGCCAGTTTATGCAACCCACAACCTCTCAGGCAGCTGACCACTGATGACCAACCAGCCTTGAGGCAATTCGCTGATCAAGGCCTGTAGGTCTGTCACCAGGAGGGGCTTCCAACTGCGACCTGTCCCCAGGGTTAGGGGAAACAGGTTCTGCCACCAGTCCCCTCAGACAAGCTGCATCAACATTCTTTCAAGGAAACACGGCCTTCCATTATCGAGATAAGATTAAAACTAACAATGTCCTTGTCATAATATACCGCGTACAAACAGCTCCGAGTCAGGGTGTATATTAATGTATACAGTAATGTTATACTTGTTTAACACACAGGTGAGACTGCGGTAGAGATCCTCACAGAGTCTCGTGTCATCCACGCCAATTATGTCTCATTATTGAAACCCAATCTTATGTTATAGTAATGTGTATTTATCAAGATACAGGTCTACTTAATTTAGTTTGCTTTTCGCTAATGAAGTGTTTACAGGAATAACATACCCTGTTGGAAACATATTAGCTGTTCCACGAACACCTGATGTCGTTAACTGTCTTGAAAGCTTTACTCGAGTAAAGTAAGAAATATTCTAGGGCTGGATGTTTTCCGAAGCTTGCTCGTGTTTCTCTATTGTAACATGCGTGTCATATATATACACGACTGGAAAGTCGGCTTTGTGATGGTCGACAGTCATTCTTGTTGCTTCGGGGAAGATTTCGACCAAATAGTGTTTTTATCTTTAAGTGAGTGAGTATAGTTTTAGCCCGATTTTAGCAATATTCCAGCAATATTACGGCGGGGGGACACCAGAACTGGGCTTCACACACTGTACCCATGTGGGGAATCGAACCCGGGTCTTCGGCGTGACGAGCAAACGCCTTAACCACTTGGCTACCCGCCCTTTTTTACCTTTAAGGTGGACGTTGTTTTACTCCATATACTACGAACACACTTAATTCTGCTCCGTAAACCAATGGTTGATAGCCTGAACTTCTACTCATACGCGCCATTAGGGCGTGATGACACACTATCGGCTAAAGTTTAAAGTGTTTTCTTGTTCGGAATATATTACATTTCACAATACATGTTTACTGTCCTGAAATCAAGTGAGTGAATAAGGTTTTACGCCGCTTTTAGCAATATTCCAGCAATATCACGCCCTTGGTCTAGATTTTCGAAGCTCTCTTAGCGCTAAGACAGTCGTAAGTGCCATACATTAACATTAACTTACAACTATCTTAGCGCTYAGAGAGCTTCGAAAATCTAGGCCCTGGGACACCACAAATGGGCTTCCCACACTGTACCCAAGGGGGACTCGAACCCGGGTCTTCGGCGTGACGAGCGAACGCTTTAACCACTAGGCTACCCCACCGTCTCCGTGCCATACGATCACCGCAGTTTCGAATCCTAAAATCGTACTTTGGTTCACTCACTCCTGAGGTAGCGGATTTTACCAATGTGTTGCGGCGTAAAACACAACTCACACAGACGGTAAACATTAATAGTAATTTACCTTATGTGCCGTCCGTGCGGGCAGCGAAGCGTGACCTTTTAGCACTTTTGGGTAATCTTGTTCACAGAGTAAGCTGCCGTTGACAATACTGAACCTATCTCCTGGCACAAGCTGCCCGTGGCACGAGACGCACGTGAAACACTTCAAGTGATATACGTTGCCTTGCACGCGCATCACGAGCTCGCTGGCAGGAATGTTTTGTGAACAGGCAGCGCATGTACCTCCAGACCCAAATAACCTGAAACAAAGAAGGCCAACTTTATACAAGACGTCTCACACGAAATACTTTACCACAGATAATCTGTAAGGCGAACTCACATGAAATTGAAACCGCTTCACCAGAAAATCATAAATTTTCAAAACTCAAAGTCGAAGCGTTATTTATCATATCACTCACTTTGACTTTCAATCAAATGACAAAGTAAACATTTTATTGTACATTTCTCATCGGTTTGCGAAAGTCTGCGAACATTTAAGAAACAAAGTACTGTTTATACATGAAAGATTCAAATTAAAAAGCAATATACGAAAACACGGTTTTTTCAATTCGTGTATGAACAAAATCTATAACAGTTCCTCGATACCTTTGAAATTTGTTATTATTAATAATAAATAAATTCGTGATTGCATTAAAATAGGTCTCGACATTCAAGACTGCCGAAATTAGAATACAATATTGCCACTGAGAGAGACATATTTCGTTACAAAATACAATTTGAAGAAAATCATTTTCATTTGTTCTTAAACATAAACAATTCAGAGGAATAGTGGAAAGAATTAACATCTCATTCAGTGTGAATGACAACGGTACAAGAATCGGTATCGAAACGTCACACACAAAATAAACAGAAGCTGTTATCCATAAAGTCTGTCTATATTGTACTTCCCAGCTTTTAAAACGCCACTCAAAGATGTAAATAACAATGAGCTGGAAATAGAGCTGTCTTCATACAAAATACATGTACTCAAAAGTACCGTTTAAGTTTTAATAAGCCTATCGATAACAAGGAATTAGTCGCTGAAGGGTCATTTCATGGTTGGTTTGTCTAATACACACTTCCTATGATAAGCATTCACGGTGAACTACACGGAGACCTTTCAAACCTTGATCGGTCCGACGGTTCGTCAAGTTCCGAAGTATGTATATTTTCAGTTTCAAACAAAACCCCGAATCTAAAAGCAAATTGATCAGTCGAGCCATTGAATGTAACAAAGGTGAACAGACATAGTTTGTCAATATGTAATTAAGCGGGGAAAAAAGGCTCTTGCTTATACCAACAATAACGGTTGGTGATCAATTGTGAACAGAAGCTGCTACAGTAGGGGATCACGCTCGGAATACCGCGGGAAACAGATGGTTGATTTAACAACTGTTTAACCGAACAAAGGCTTACCACGATATCAAAATTCCTAGTCTCACGGTAAAACGACCCCACTTGTGGACGAACGACTACAGTCAGTCGCTGTTACAAGAGTTGATATCTACACTTAAGATAAAAAACACCAGCTTGCCTTGTGTTCTCGGACAATTCACTCACAAGCTTGGAACGACAAAGCCCCAAACAGAAAACTTAAATAACAACGCGAAAACGATAGTTGGGGCACTATTATTAATAGACACCTTTGATACACAAGGGGTGGTGGGGTAGCCTAGTGGTTAAAGCGTTCGCTCGTCACGCCAAATGTCCGGGTTCGAATCCCAACATGGGTACAATGTGTGAAGCTATATCTTGTGTCCCCAGCCGTGCAAATATTGCTAAAAGCGACAAAACTAAACTCACTCACTCAATACAGAGAAAGAAATGTAATCACTCATATATCGTGCCTTAATTGTTTAAAATAATTTCATTGTATATAGCGCGTAGTAACGATGGTATATAAACTATTTGTCCATTTCATCTGTAACAGTGCGTGGGATTCGAAATGGTTGAGAATAGAATTAAGGACACGAGCCCTCATTATTCACGAACTGTTTAATAGAACATAAACCATATTTATATAAAATTACTAGGAAGGATATTAGTACGGTAAGAAATTGGCTGAAATAAATTGGTTAATAAAACGTGTATGATAATAGATACCACGGTCCATAATGGACGAAGGGCTCAATATGACATCGCCAATAGTTCTCAATTTTGTCTGTAATAATATGCCTGAAAACCCCGATGTTATTTCATTATAAAGCAATTGAGTTGTCCAATTTAGGATTTGCGACCACTGTTTGTATAGCTCTTCAATATTGAGCGGTGTTTTTCCACCGTAAATTGACACGGAATAGCTAAATTAAGCCTCAACGTTGATTATGACAGATATTTAAAAGCAATATGTGATTGAGCTAGATATGTCACGTGGTGAATGATAACGTTTCCATTTAGCCCTTCCAAAAGATATAGCACTGACAAGCTCGAGGACATACACAAACCTCGAACAGGAGAAAAATTGAAATATTAATTAAATTTACTTTGCCGGATTGGTTCGATGCCGGTCCCTCTTGCTGAAGCAGGTCTACACAATGCAGTACTTTAATAAGTTTAACTGCCTTGCAGGCATAAACATTAACACATGGCCCCGGGCGGTTCTGGCGTGTGTAACGGTTCCTCAATATTAAATATGTGCCTATGATAAAATCCATATTGGTTTCGATACATTCTACAAGACCAAGTGGTGTAATTGACGGCCGCTAAAATTTACAGCGACTCGGATAATATCAGAAGAGGGGCTGTAATGAGGGTGTGATGGACGCTTGTCGCGATATTGAATATTACATGGTGACATTTGGCCCTCCGTTCTCCAATTACATCCCGGATGACAGGCTGGTAATAATAATTTCGTTTCGTTCAATTTCCCTTCGCGAAAATTAAACATACCTGGCCCTTTGAGCTTCAAAGGTCGGCGTATCTCTCAATATCGGGAGTTACTGAATCCTGAACCGGCTATCGCCCTTGTCCGAATTGCGGAATGATATATTTGGGAAACTACCAAGCCCTCATATTACGATGGTTGATAGATTAGGAATGATTTGTTTAGTTGCGAAGGGCTCTAGGGTTCAGACACCGCGAAATAAAGCAAATACTAATATACAATCGGCCACACAACAGAGGCCTGCAAGTAATCGTTAAAAACCAATATTACATCGGCCCATCGCAAATCCAGCTCGGGTGCACAAGGCTGGGGTTATCTGTGAAGGAACTTCTATAAAAGACGGTATATCCCTCTATCAACAACTCACGTGGTCGGGAATATTACACATTTTCTGATAATTCATTGTGGACCTTTTGCGTGAAGAAAGGTTTAAATCAGGCAGCCCCCTCGCCAAACCCAAATAAAATACCTAATAATAAAAATATATATATAAAAATACATATTAGAGAATAATGTTTTAGTACGCAAATATTCTCGCAATATGACTTCTACCATGGCTTCTACCATAAGCCATGTGTGACAACAGTGCAAATTTCCACAATCCTACAAAATTTGTGCAAAATATTAATGCACCGATAAACTTCAGTGTTATCAGGAACTTATTGAATGTTTATTTAATAATACAGGACCAATAAACTCAAAAGTGCGAGCACATTGTTCTGACAATGATAACGTCCTTGTGTGCAAATATCGACACATGCCACATATTTTTGCATAACCCTGTACAGACAATGTTGAATATTGCTAAACCCTCAAACCCGTGACAGTTGCTTTATGTGTGTGTTCGGACTTCAGCAACGAGATGTCAAATATGATGAATATTTACCCTTAATTGGCTTTTACCTGAACAGATTGAACGTGGGATTATAATGAAGGGAATATGTTTTTCCGTTACGTGTCGACATGTGACAGACACCATGTGTTCCCCGATCAATTTCTGGTAACACGCGGACAAGATTGTGGGGAATTTAGTAGGGGAACTGTGGTGGGGATTTTTCAATATAGTGTTTTTTGTACAATAGAGTGCACGTCCTTGGAACGTCAAATCGACAACTGTTTGATTCTACAACAATAATTGTATTCCTTAATATTGAATTACACAACAGCCGTTCCAGCAATAAGGTGAAAATTGATGCCTAACAACAGCTAAACAAATTAAACACTGATAGCCTTACTTCAACGTTTGTAATTAAATTTTAAGCCACTGACCCATAAATTGTGAAAATGTCAAAGGCAATAGATCACATTAAGATCGAAAATATTTTAACTACTCTGGATACTTCAAGCGAGTTGGTCTCAGCGTCAGTTTGTTCATCAAATAATTCATTTTCATATTCATTGTCATATTGTAGATAGTATTTGAATGATGCTTAACTTGCAAATTTCACAGCGTGTAACTTTATATTGTGGGAGTAACGTTGTAGATATTTATCAGCCTGTGTGAAAGCAACCATCACGGATATCATGTTGCTATGATCTTGGCTTCGAACCCATCAGTGAGTGAGTATGGGTTTACGCCGCTTTTAGCAATATTCCTGCAATATCGGGGCGGGGACAATAGAAATGGGCTTCACACAATGTAGCCATGTAGGGAATCGAACCCGGGTCTTCAGCGTGACGAGCGAACGCTTTAACCATCTGGCTACCCCGCCGCCCCATCGAACCCACGAATCAGCGGATCCTTGCTTGGCTGGAGCACATGTACAGATGCACAGATTAAAAAGGATTGTCATTCCACCACGTGGCTAATGAAACTGCTTCCTTGCTGTATCTTATTATCAAGGGAAACCAACATATGCGCAAAATATTCTACCCATGTTGGGAATCAAACCTGGGTTTTGCGTGAATAGTAGAGCACTAGCATCAAGGTCGCTGTGACCAAACTGTGCGAAGTACATAATTTCAGTTGTAGTAAACTAATCAATGAATAATCCATTTGATCAGTACGTCGCGACGTGTCAGAGGAACCATAAGGCGATTCGGGATTGGAGTGGGTGAGTATGGTTTTATGCCGTTTTAGCAATATTCCAGCAATTTAACGACAGTGGGACACCGGAAATGAGCTTCACACATTGTACCCATGTGGAAAATCGAACAGGGTCTTCGGGGTGACGAGCGGACGTTTTTACCACAAGGTTACCCCACAGCCCCAATCGGGATTCGAACCCACGAACACTGGTTTCTTACATGCCTAAGGCAGGCAACTCTGCACAGCGACACGTCAAATTAATACATGTGGCTGCTTTGTTGAAATGAGTGTGTATACCCATTCTCCTCCCAGAGACATTCCACACGCTGGTACGTGTTAATAGTTATAAAACTGATCAATTCGTTAATTGTCACTAAGTCGGAAATGTTCACTGCTGATTGTAAAGAGATTGTATTATTTCCGGCCATTTCACACTGTCTCATTAGCCGGCGCCATCGACGGCCACAGGTGTTACACGAGCAGTGATCGGAGGCCACGGCGAGACAAGCATCACACAGTGACAGTCGTCGCTTCACCAACCTTCAAACAAACTCAGGGACACTTAACGCATCACTCGTTCCTGGGAAAATGTCAATTTTCCGCAGCCATCTGGACCTGATCAAGAACGAAGAGCTTTTCATATTTACAAAAGTAAAACTTTCTTCGCCCAGCCTTTTCAAACCTCCCAAATTAGAGAGCACTGAAGAGGTACGACTTTCAAATCTCGATGGCAAAAGATTTCCACGAGTGTACTGTCGCTTTTGTACATTATGAATAATAGACGCTGCCTGGTCGGGTTAATGAGCCCCGATAATCACCATCCCATATGTCTACACTCCAATTTGGGAAGCGCTGTGTTCCGGGGAGGTAACTCTGCATAGGATGCGACTAAAGAAATACCTCATGCTCAGCAGCCCGTGGAAAGTTATACATGAATTCGTCACTCTTTTCGAGCTCGTTATCAAACTTTGTGAAGGTTAATTTCCATTCACATACATTGACGGCAGTATACATCAATTGCCTCAAAGTGGAGAATGACTGGATGTTCTAGAAAACGAGCCTGATCAATTTCACCATCAATTTGTGAACACATTCTGGGCGCAGGCTCCAGCACACGTTTGATATTCCGCCACACGAAAGGCGCAACAATGAACAGCAGTTAATCTTACGCACAGTACCTCCCTGGCTCCCATAGAACTCGGTTAATTGAAATCGCATTATTTACAGACAATCATAATACGCTATTACCCGCGGTAAGCTGTAAGCCGCGAGATGAAAGGCGGCAAATTAAAGGCATTTAGTAGGTAGCATATGTGACTAGGAGGGTTGGAGACGGATTGACAAACGTTGTCCGCCAGACGGCCTTGTGTTCACACTGAACCGACTGCTGAAGTGAGTCTGTACAGGGGGGATCCACTGCTGCACTAAAGCTGTGATGAGAATCTGCTGCTAAACTGAAGCTGTATGTGGAATCTACTGCTAAACTGAAGCTGTATGTGGAATCTACTGCTAAACTGAAGCTGTAGGAGAAGGTTTCACACCAACCTGGCGCTTTAACATGCACACATTATATATAGTTACAACATAAGGATCTGGGAAGACAAAATAAGAATTGGGATAAGTACTGCAAGGCTTGGCCTCAAGAAAAATACGTTTACCCCGTACGAGTTCATCGATAGTTACTAGCAATCTTAATTTGCCAAAACAATGCCCCGACGGTCCCCACAGGAATCAATCACCTGTCAATCAACAACTGAAATCACTATATCTTTCCTTGATAAACTAGTCTGTAACATAGTCTTCATCATAGCATCTTAAAAATCACATGGATCAGAAACTGTAAGACAAAAACAAATAAAAAACCAAAACGCTTACGCGGGGAATATATGGGAGTTTGGTTAACAGTATTTCAGTCAAACCATGGCATGTACGCTTAAAGTGGGAGGGACGCCTGGAGTAACGTATATCTCAGACCATTACCTCTGTGGTGAAACCCACAGTACTCCAGTCAAACTATGGCGTGTACGCTTAAACTGGGAGGAACGCCTGGAGTAACGTATATCTCAGACCATTACCTCTGTGGTGAAACCCACAGTAATCCAGTCAAACTATGGCGTGTACGCTTAAAGTGGGAAGGACGTCTGGAGTAACGTATATCTCGATTAATTATCTCTGTGGTGAAACGTACGAGAGAGGGAACTACTGTCAAACCAAGAAACACAATCGGACCGAACGTGTAGATAATACTGACATAGCACACATGCATTGCATGCTGTGGGAAGAGATTGCAATCTTTTAATTTAAAGGAAGACGTGTAGCCTGGATCTCATTAACCAAATTGTATATTACCACATAATGGTCATTACTGGTGAGTCTGCACAGGATATTCACAGGCGAACTTAACACCCTGGCTAAGAGAACCAGCTAAAATGGTTGTCACAGCCCTCGTTAACAGGTGCCGGCGTGAAATCAGTACACCCGCCTCGTGACCTCGTTACACCTCAGATTGCGCTATACAAAAGAGTTCTTGGTTTGAGGGAAACAATGCTTGTCATTGCCTCCACTTTCCAAGTGGCTCAGACGCCATCATGTCTTTTGCGCAGGGACGACTGCGGGTTAATTAAAGCTTTCCCCGATCTACACGACTGGAGCGATGGGCCCGACTTCAACAAGGTGACTATGGGGAGGTAGTTAAATGCTTCTTCAGTAATACGCTCCCATGTGGATTTGGCAAGAACTAGCTACAAAAACAGAATTGTTAATTTTCTGCACAGCACGTCGTGTTTCAAACAGCAAAACATTATCTGTATTTTAATATCTGATTTCTGCATTGTGAAGACGACAGAATAATGAGGGAAGTGAAACTTTAATCTTCAACGCAGCATGAAGATCGAATTTGCCCGTCTTCCCAGTCTGTCAATGCCATTTGCGAACACAATTAACGAAATGGGAAGAAAATGAAAAGTTGACTTTGGTCGGAGGCCTTGCACGATTCAGGAAATGGATAGATAATGTTATTGAACACTTTTAGCTCAATTAAGAAAAGAACACAAAGTGAAAGTTTACTTCTCACAGGCGAGCCATGACGTGATCAAGCGAATTAAGGAAATGGATTGAAATAGAAAAGTTTATAAAGTGGGATCCTTTGCCGCTTATCTAATTTGAACTGATGGATAGAAAGCAGAGAGGTCTATTTTTGAAGCTATTCACCATGTCCAATACTAGCAGACAATTTTCTAATTGCGAGGAGAGACACACAATCTACATGACCCAAGCTCACTGCGCCTAAACCAAATTAACTAAATAATTACGAAAATTGAGTATTTTCTATGAAAAAGTTGCTTCAATTTTATAACTTAGCAAATTGACTTATTTTTTTCGGTCGACGGCAAGATCTATACATTATTGGTCTGCTTGAAACAGGCCGGTTCCCGGCTCGGGACGAATAGAGTAATATCATTTGAAAGCGAGGTCGATAGTCCCCACTTTGTCACAATATTTAATTTAAGTTTATAGTGGCGCAATTAAACTAATGGTCTCCCGAAAGCATTAAGAAATTGCGTCGATAGGTTTGATAATATATGGAAGCGGTGGACAAATTTAAACCGGATTTCAATGTTGTATTAATTCAGTTAGCGTCTCCTTTATGTGTCTGTGGAGCCAAGGAGCCAAGGAGCCAAGGAGCCAAGGAGCCATTACTGAAGAAAGACACTGCCGAGAGACGCTGCTTTCACTTGGAGAAAATTGACAATGTGTTCTGTCTGTCGACGTAAACAAGGTCAGAGGTTACACCCGTCTCCATTTGTGAGACTAGTACTGTGCCACCCGTTCCCCCTGAGTAAGACCAGTACTGTGCCACCCTATCCCCCTCAGAAAGACCAGGGCCCCGTTCCTCAATGCGATCGTAGCGCTACGACTATCGTAAGTCTATGTTAAAAGTATGGGAGTTACGATCATCGTAGCGCTACGATCGCTTTGAGGAACGGGACCCTGTACTGTGCCTCCCATTCCCCTCAGTAACACCAGTACTGTGCCACCCATTCCCCCTCAGTAAGACCAGTACTGTGC
>VKKT01001581.1:66849-81393 GCA_008038995.1 Haliotis laevigata | reverse complement strand
CCAGTACTGTGCCACCCGTTCCCCTCAGTAGACCAGTACTGTGCCACCCGTTCCCCTCAGTAAGACTACTTCGTTATGTGCACCCCCGTATTTTTGAAAAGAACAATACCCTCCGCCCCCGACAGTGAGACCAGCACAACGACTCCCGTCCACTCTACCTGCCCAGTCGTACAAGCAAGGGAGTTGGTGCGACACGGGCAATTAGGAAACCGAGCTAACCAGCTTTACTCTTATCAGTAGATAATCACCCGTTTCCTCCTCTTGCCGTTCATTAGAGATAATTAGAAGGGAACGGAGCCCCTACAACAGGCATAGGTAATCGGCACACAAATTGAACCGAGCTAGGCCGTGTTGGTCGAGACCTAATTGCTTCTTTAATGACTTGAAAACAGCACCGGAATATCCAAACGCATCGAATATTTGCTTTGGAGAATGGCAGCTTGGTCGAAAGAAGGTCTAAATTAGCTGGTTAGGCTTTGAAGTCCGCAAGCTGGGTAAGGGCATTGGGAATAGACTGATTTCTCTCAACTAGGAACTCGCTGGAGTCGGATATCGCCGCCGAGGAGATTGTTCGTGTATCGAGTAGATACAACGTAATTGGAGGGCGAGGGAGAATGGAGGGGTAGAGTCGAGAAAATGGCGGGGTAGGGAGGCGGCATTACTGGGTAACTGTCGAGTAATCGATTTCTCGAATTACGATGAACATTACGTTACGATGTTATCGACACTCGGGAAAGTAGAACGGTCGAATTTCAATGGTGGAGATTCTTGATCTTCATCGGTGCCTGTAGGTGTCGGCCGCTGATAGCTAGGTATCTCGTTTGTAGCATTATTACAGCGGGTTATTGGATTGGGGGTCGGATACTAGATCATCCAATACGGCTTACTGTATCAAGTGACGATTGGCACATCACCTAGCAACGGTATCAGGCCTCTGACAACGTCGTGGCGTCAAGGTCACGACGTTCAAACAACGTGACGATGACCGCTTAGCAAGGGTGCGGTTTATGACGCACCAAGGAGAGTGTGAGAGTGAGTGAGTTAAGTTTTACGCCGCAATATTCCAACAAAATCATGGCGGGCAGCACCAGAAATGGGCTTCACACATTCACATGTCATGTTCACCTCTGACAGGGATTTCTGGCTTGCCACGATAGTTTAATTACGTCGATATATGTTGAACCTCTTACATCACACAGGGTAATGGTGCCCCAAAACCACAAAACCATGATCGACGGCGGGATCATCGAACCACGCCGTCGGGTACGACAAGGTACGTCATAAAGCCCCCTCCCCAACTTGGACGAGACCATCTACCATCATGACTCACCCTAACAACTGCACGACTTTACTACTCGGGAGCCCCTTTAATGGACATATACTTTCTCTATACTCTACTTTCCCGAACGTCTGAATCCAAAGAATATAGGCACAGGCAGAATCGAAAATAGACGAAAATAGTCCCGGTCAGGTAATCAAATAATATTTCATTAAGGACAATATCTCACGATGTCGCTAAATTCCACACCTGATTTGAAAACATCTAACTGAAAGCCCCACCAATACATTGCGTCTCCCCATTTCACTCTATGAAGCAAGGGGAACGCTCATCACCCGGCAGTATAGCTGTCCAGTACGGTTACACCAGTCTCTCGTTGAATGGCAGCCTCGCTCAATGAAGAAAATGAATTTGCAGGTTTGCCAGTGCTCATTTTATGATGATGGAGACTACCATTACATATGGGACATGATTGAAGCATGGGATAATAACACTAGCGCCCGGGGTCGACTCGGGGTTTTTTCCCCGTTTCCATTAGCAAGTTGCAGAGGCTCCAATATTTGTAATTGGCAGCTCAAGAGTAGCGATAGCCATAATATACTTCATTTCGTAATGGTCCCGTACACTCTCTGCAGTAATGGAAGTCGCCATTACGCGTCTGGAGAGGTTAGACGCCGGCTTGTCATGCAGTAAGCATACTGCCAGCTCAAAAAACACCTCGACAGAGAAAGTGTATAAATATTTCACTCAACAGAACTCAATGTGTGGACAGGGCTTCACTAATGGGCAGCGGAATCTCAACACAACTAACTGTACACACAAGTATATGTACTTTTAGCGAGATGGCCTTATTCCATTTCTTTGCTACACCGTGTTATGAAGTCGACTGTGTGGCCAACAGCCCTGGCCTACATGTTCGGGAACGTGGCCATGATTTCTGTGAGTGAGTTTGGTTTCACACCGCTTTTAGCAATATTCCAGCAATATCAGGGCGGAGGAGACCAGAAATGGGCTTCACAAATTGTACCCATGTGGGAATTCGAACCCGGGTCTTCGGCGTGACGASAGAACGCCTTAACCACTAGGTTACCCCACCGCACCTCGTCCCTAGAAAGCCTAGGTTGCTTGGAACCCACATTCTCACCCGGGCGCCCCACGACTCTAATAAATAACGAATGAATTGAAAACTTCGTGATTAATAAAATGTTTACTGGCGTGTTCTGGGTGCATTAGTTGTCGGTTCAGACAAGCATGGCGCTCGGGATCTATCCAGTAACGGGATCTGCACATAGGTCTTAATAAACAAGCATTTTTCTCATGAACAAAATGTAATAAGCTACTGTTTACAAAAAAAGGATACACACATACATTTTCAGCGTGATACCCATGTCTCTGTAAGATAGAGGCGGTGGGGTAGCCTCGGGGTTAAAGCGTTCGCTCGTCACGCCCAAGGCCCGGGTTGGATTCCTCACATGGGTACAATGTGTGAAGTCCATTTCTGGTGAACCGCTTCGTGATATTGCTGGAATATTGCTAAAAGCGGCGTAAAACCAAACTCACTCACTCAATTTAACGAATTCATAAAGTATAAGTTCCAGGATATGATCAACATAAGTACAACTTGTTCTTTGTTAAAAGAAGCAAATTAGTACCAGATTTAGTCATCAGTTAGATTTAAAGCAAAACAGCAAACAATATCCAATCAGTTCATAATCGCGCTACGATTTATCGCGACGAGTCACAATCTCCCAACAAATAGATTAGAACCGTTCTTTCCTCATCAAGCTAATAAATCGCCGACTAAATGCAAGGCGAGAACCCGCCCTGACCCTGTGTCAGCGTATATCAACGCGCAGAGAGAAAGGTAGTAGAAAAAACTACTTTATGGAGCTGCGAAATGCAATTCTAGTGAATTTTAAGCGTCCGTATGTCCAATTAGTTTAGCCCTGAGCACTTGCCTTGAAAATAGTAAGCTTTAGTTATCAAAGGCTTTTTAAATCCCCTACGTAACATTGCCCGCCATATCAGGTGACGCTGAAAATTGCTTCTTTAAATAACGAACGCCTTGATAAGAAACGTTTGAAGATGGCGAAAGCTAATTGACCGCTTGCTTCAATTTAATGAAATGATTTATTTAGCTGTTCAATGACCTGTAGCCTAGTATTTGCCCTTCATCCTGAGCCATTTGTAAAGTTTATGAATTCGCCACACCAGCCAATCTCGGCCCGCGCTAATAACTTGTTGGTTGTGAATTAATGCAATTAATCCTCGCTTATTCCAAGAACTTCCAATACAGTCTCTGGCATCAAACGACGACTGTTTCACTCAGCTTCTCTAGAATTCAATTTGCCGTGGTTTTTGTCGGCAGGGGCGAAATGTCTCACCTAAATTGGTCGCTATTGGTCACTTGTGTTGTATGGGCCGTAGTGGGCCTCAGGTCACCAAGTCCGTAAATACGTCTCTTTCTTCAATCGTTTAATATGTTTCATTTGAAGGAATGGACGTCGGTGGACTTATTTAGATCCATTTAGATCAAGTGGTTTGAGGGAGGGAAAACCTCCTGGTCGAATCTCAATAATTCTTCTTAATTTGACGCTCTCGAATCCCTACCCAAGCAGAAAAGCCTCCTTTATAAATAAGAAAATTTAATTAAAATAAATACACCAGTGGCCACATCTCGATGCTTTATTTGTGCACACTTTAATATCCTTTGTTGGGCAAATTTCCCAACCTTGGCACGTTTATTGCGGTCTATCTCCCTATTGGGTTTGATATTGAGAAAATCAAATTGATTCATTCGAAGTTATTAAGCAGGCAAAACAAACGCAAAAGTCTAGAGTAATTAATGAAATCCCAATTTATATGAGAATTATTAAGCGTTGTGACAAGCGGAATGTATGGCTTTCGACGGATCTTTTAAACTGTGCAAATAATTGAAGACGATTTCGGCGATAAACTAGCGACAGAGTTCCAGAAAGTCCTAACTGTGTAAAGACGGGCCCCTCTAATACCGCAGTTGGTAGGATACGGCGAGGTGCTACCCCTATTAACTCGGGTGGAGGGTAACGGTCGAGACGTGATACCATTGGTTCAACGCTACAACATCGCATCACGACCTTTAATTTGAAAATCCCAGCATAAATCAAGAAGTGACAAGCATATCGACACCATTTCTCACAAGACTTAATATCGTTTTCGCGAGGTATTCGTAACGCTGACGAGAATACGACTGGAATTGATTAAAACTGCACGCTTTATCAACCCGCTATCAAAGAATACCTTTTTATTAACCACGTGTTTAGATCTGTTTGATTAAAAAACATTCAGTTACAACCGAGCTTTATCCCACTTAATGTCCAAGTCACAAATCAAATCTATTTTATGATCGCAATAACCATGGTGGCTAGAAATTGAATTAGGCCATGTTAAACATGAAGTGTTGGCGGGACAATACGATCGCCCGTATATCAGATTCTGCGCAGCTGTATAAATCAGTCTGGTACTAGCTTCCTACAACTCTTCATTAGACCGACACAGATAGCACAACATTCCTTCTTTATTTGACACCCCGATCTTAATCTAATAACCTAAGTATGGATCAAGCCTGGATTTATTGGACCAATATTCCAACAATATGAAGTGATACTTCATGAGAAAAGAGTCTACTGCAGATCGCTTTCTATTAAAACTAATAAACATGATCAGAATTTCCTCACATAACAGAATGAATATTATTTTGTGGCACATTTAAACATAATCACGTCAGAGTGAGTGAGTGAGCTAAGTTTCACGATGCTTTTAGAATAAAATCTAGCAATATCACTGCGAGGGACACCAGAAATGGCCTTCACACGTTGGAACCTGTCTTAGGAATCGAGCCCAGGTCTTTGGCGTGACGAGCGAACGCTTTAACCACTACGCTATCCAACCGCCTCGTCATTTCAGAGACATTAACGACCTGTTTCACGCCGAAGACCCGGGTTCGATTCTCCACATGGGTACAATGAATGATGAACATTTCTGATGTCCCCACCGTATACGTATATTGCTAAAAGCAGCGTAAACTAGTACTAGAATTTGTACTTTACTAAGAA
Source organism: Haliotis laevigata (assembly GCA_008038995.1). Classification (NCBI taxonomy): domain Eukaryota; kingdom Metazoa; phylum Mollusca; class Gastropoda; order Lepetellida; family Haliotidae; genus Haliotis; species Haliotis laevigata. Next base: position 76,020 of record VKKT01001581.1, on the reverse strand, counting down.
AGTGTAATCCCAAATATAACACATGTTGCATTTGACCACTTTCTAAATGGCATTGTGTAATCATAGCGTAAACCTCACTCACTCACACCGTTTCAAATAACCATAACCCGCGTCGAGATTCAAACCACGACATTCTGTACACAAGCGAACACGTACTCGTTCGGTCAAACCCTTTAGTCTCGGTCCGTCTACAATTCATAGTCTTGTCAGTCTACAATCCCTCATAAATAAAACCCGTTAAGGTCCGGGTTAGAATATTGATCTTCAGTAACCCACGCTCGTCGTAAGAGGCGACTAACGGGGTCGGGTGGTCAGGCTCGCTGACTTGGTTAACATCGGTTCCTAATTGCACAGATCGATGCTCATGATGTTGATCACTGGATTGTCTGATCCAGACTAATTTATTTACAGACCGCCGCCATATAGCTGGAATATTGCTGAGTGCGGCGCAAAACTAAAACTCGCTCACTCACTAATAGACAAGAGTTATCAGGCATACATCACGCTATCTCGACATTCTATGAAACGCACAAAAAAGTAAATAATACAAAAAGACACCATTATCTTAAACGACTCGAATGAAAAAAACTTATTTTTAGGGATCATTTTGCGGCATTCATTAAGATAAATATTGCAATTCAAATTTCATATATCGTTGTCTCATTATAGCTGCGCTCATAAATGAATCCTGTTATGGCGGAGCAATTAACCTATCATAATGGTTCCGGAAAAAAATAACCTTAATATCTTGAACAAGGAGAAAACCAAACTGCACTAAAATATAAAGCTTTTTACTTGGTGGTAGAATTGTCGAGTGCATTGTGCAATGGAACAGCAAGATGAATACAGGCGTTTTGACGGAGGCCATCATGAGTGAGTGAGTGAGTATAGTTATACGCCGCTTAGCAATATTTCAGCAATATGATGGCGGGGGACACCAGAAATGGGCTTCACAGGCCATCATGAGGAATCACTGAACTGTCTGGTCAAGACAAGATTAGTTACAGGACGTGGTCACAAAACTGGACTTGCGGCGAGTGTGGAATTAAAAGACAATCGAATCACACGAAAACGTCAGTGACGTGACATTAGATATCCACTTACCACAACTCCCCCCCAAAAAAAACAAACAAAACAACAACAACAAAACAACAAACAAAACAAACAAACAAACAAAACAAAAGTACTAACAAATAAATAAGTCCTAGTAACGTCTCGACGTTAAATACCTAAACCATACCAGCAATCATATCAAACTAAAAAAGGGGGCGGTGCCAGGAGAGTGGTCACATCTTTGACCCGCTTTAATCCCCCATATGGGTACAATCTGGCCATGGCCATTTTGGGATGGATTGTTACGATACGTCCCTCTAGTTACCCAGAATACATCACCATGACTGAGTCGATGAAGAATGGTTTTGGATTCAGACACTGAACCAATTGCACTGGCTATCTGCTTGAATATTCAGAGCAAGCATATTAACACTAACATATGGCGGTGCGCTCAGTCCCGCCGCTTACGTCGGCGACACCGGATGGTCTAACCCAGGAATATGTTTGCCCTAAGACCAATAAAAGCAATAAAAGCCGTCTGTTTTCATCGTCATTCAACTAAAATGTGAATTCCGAATTCATAACCGCTCTTTAATAGCACAAGGCAAGTTTATCGCTATCCTTTTACTGCCATGGAAACTTCCGACGCGCGTCGTCATTTTCAGTTGACATCCTATTTTGGCACGCATGAGCACATGACGAGCAGTAAATACCGCATAGCGATGAACGCAGGTCGTAAACACAGCCCGAGCATACCGAACACCAGCTGCCCCGTCTCGTATCAGATTTGGGGGTATAGAAACCACCCGGCTAATCGGTTGTCATCGGTCACGCTCGGCTGCTTTCGGCAGATTCCGTCACAACGTGACGTTCCTTCCTCAACAAAAATCCAGAAACATCTGTGTCGTGTTCTGTTTCCATTGCTTCTGCAGCATTTAAAGGGGATATTTAATGATGGACGCTATTCAAATTTGCTGTCGTAAAAATGATAATCTCTTCATTGTCAACGAGAAGACAAAAGATTTGAAATCAAGAAGCACGAATGCCTAGAGACAGTATTGTTGTGGAAGATTCCAATTAAATATCAGTAAACTGACAATAAGACTTAACACCGTTTATCCTTATGAAAGAAGTATACAATGTTCAGATAATATCAAGAGAGTAGGCCTATCTTCAGTCTACTCAGGAAAAGTCCAAAGATAGTCACTTAGCAAATATAAACAGCCAATCCTTGAAGCAAATATACGAAATGTAATATGGTTGACTTCAAAAGTTCAAGTATCCCACAGTTTAAAAGTTACTAAGTTTTACTGCAAGTGAATACCCCTTAATCTGTTGATCACCCATCGCAGCTACCAGTTTCTCCCCTCCCTTCAATAAAACGTGGTATAGCACCTGGCGGTCGCGCCTTATCACAAAGCTACATTGTGTAGGTGTAGGGTCGCTTGTCCCGACTCGTCCATCTGCTCAATCTTCGGGATCCAGGTCTTTTGATCTAGGCTGCGCGTAGCTCAGAAATTGATGCCTCCCGATCGAATCTGTTAGAGGAGCCTCGATTTATCGCCCTCATCAACTTTTGAATCGCCCAAGAAAGCAGACGTGTTTTTCCCGCGGTTTCACTAGCAGACGACTAGCTCCACGTGCAGCACGAGCTCCACGAAGAAGGTTAGCCAGCTAGCGGGTTCCGACTAATTATACCACTGGGGACCCTGTATCTCTCTAAATTACTTGCTAGACAACAAGTGATCTTCTACACAAATATCAGGGGATTTTTACTTTCCTCTCAGTCGACGTGAACGTGTGGAGAGGCTACCGTTTGTAACACATGTCCCGTTCAGTTGTTAGAAAAGCAGATACATCGTAGATTGCCGAGCTACATGTGAGGGTATTTCTCTCGCGGATCAACGCTAATCTTTTCCACCTACCACCACCGTTCGGCTGACGGCCATTTCTTATTCAGAGTTTTCAAACTCCTGCTTCCAGGTTAACAAGTATTTTCAATCAAGCTCTCTTAATTCAACCAAGTGGGGAATTGGAAAGAAATTTAAATACTTTTTTTCTTTTCACCTATACCTTAAAAATATTTTACAAAATTTAGCTTTTCAAGGACTTTACAAAACATGGCGAATTTGACGTCCAAACGGCGCTGAACACACGGAAAAGTTACACATACCCTCTAAATAACGAGTTGCGATCGAGTATCGCGTAAGTGTTGTCATAATCAGGAACGTAATCTCGGCGCTACTCGAATTACCTGTCAATGCGCACTGTAGGTGTTTTTACATAGATCGCGCATTAGCATATATCCAGCAGCGAGATGAAGAAGTCTGTGGTTACTTTGATAAGAAATCATAAAGATACATTCTGATTTCATCAAAGTCACAAAAAGCAAAAATAATAGTCTTTTAAGTCGACGTACAGAGGCGAGATGATTATTTGCATCCTGAATGAAAAACTTTAAAGTTGCAGCAAATCCTATTTAAGACCTCATTAAGGATTGCAGCGTTAACCCTTCGCGATGTTTAGGCTGGGGTCGTTTTGAAGAGTGCTTGGGTTCTCTAACACGGGCTGGCTTGCTTTATATAATAAGTTATTTACTTTGGAAAAAAGTAAGTACCGACTCGTGAGAGTCCTCAAACGCACAGAGAGTAAACAGGTCGAAGAAATGTATGTTTCGGGGATGAAAGATATTTCATCTAAATAATAAAAACTAGAAGCGAATCAATATGGCTATAGGAGGTGCTTGGTTTTAGGATGCTTCTGCAGATCGACAGACATCTAGAACGAGTGAGTGAATAATGCTTAACGTCGCTTTGATTGATTGGTTGTTTTGTTGTTTAACGCCGCACTCAGCAATATTCCAGCTATATGGCGGCGGTCTGTAAATATTAATAATCGAGTCTGGACCAGACAATCCAGTGATCAACAGCATGAGCATCGATCTCCGCAGTTGGGATACGATAACATGTGTCACCCAAGTCAGCGAATCTGACCACCCGATCCCGTTAGTCGCCTCTTACGACAAGCATGGGTTGCTGAAGACCAATTCTATCCCGGGTCTTCATGGGCGTTGAACGTATGGAGTAAAGAGCATAATTCAAGCAGTCTCAGTCGTTTAACACTTTACGTACACCTACGACCAAGGTATGGCGTAGTCTGTCTCAGTCCCCGAACTACATAATTTTCCCTTCCGCCTAGCCTTCCCTGCAATGCTAAAGCCCTAAATGAAGCAAATCTAGATTTCCCCAGGTTCAGAATCTCTGGTCTCCCTGGGGCTCCTTTTCAATTTAAATGTGTTTATGTGCTACTATCACAATTATATACAATATGTTCAAAGACTAAGCGCTAGTCTGAACTTACACCTTCGACCACGGCATGACGTAGTTTATCTTACAGTCCCTGCCCAATATCCTCTTTGCCCTGCACAACTGTAATGCAACATATCCCCAAAATGAAGCAGCTCTGGGTTCTCTTCATTGATCTGGATATTCCATTTCACAAGGCCCCCTTTTTCAGTTTAAATGGTCCTGCTTGTTCCAACAATTTTTATTTTTTTAGAGACTAAGCGGTCGTCCAAGTAAGGTGCCGACTCAACTAGTCATCAGACAACCGGAAGTCGACACCTTACTCATGATAACGCGTTATCTGTGCTGAGTTCTAATACAGGGAGAAACTGTTTAATATAACGGGGTGTTTACAGTGGGAGCAAAGCCAGGAGCACTCATTCATGTCCACAGTGGGGGTCGGTCGTAAAAGCCGACTAAATGAAACGGGTGGTCAGGTCCGTTGGCTTTGTTGATCTTAATCTGCTGGCGTGCTCACAATATCAATCCCATTGTCGGGTCAGGACTCGATGATTTACAGACAGCGAGTTTGATTTTACGCAATATCCCAGCAATATGACGGCGGGGGACGCCAGAAATGGGCTTCGCACATTGTACCCATGTGAGGAATCGTATCCGGGTCTTCGGCGTGATGAGCGTTGCTTCCACCACCAGGGCACCCCATCGCCGGATATTTCCAGTACATCGTCAGATTACTGAAATATTATGGAATGTGGACGCGTATGCGCAATGGTGGTGAGGAATGGGACGAGTAACACAGGTTCTACATGTTTACAACTAGTGAAACGGGGATACAGAGGCTGAAATAATGGAGTCGAGATTTGATTCTGAAGGTAACACAAAGGGACGCAACTCTGTAAGACAGATCCACGTGGGATCAACAATAGCCGCCACTCCTTCGTTGCTCACTCTGTCAATCCCTGTTCGCCATACTACGTGCATGTTGCCAAGAGACCGATTGAGTGTTTATGCCTTGGTCCATGTGAATCTAACGCTGGAACAGCCCTACAAAACTTTGTTCAATACAGCTCGAAAAGTCGAAGTCCTGATCCTGCTGTGTAATGTACCATGCCAAATCCTATGGACCAACTGAAGATCATTGATGTCTACTCAAACGAGAGTTGCCCATGACATCAGAGACATCATAGAGCCGGGGGTTGTCAAAGAACGCATTTCAGATCAATTATGTTTATAGCATGTTCGTCTATAAAACGACTCGACAATACTAATGCACCGTCCGCGATGTGAACTTACATCGGTTGTAAATATGTGAATTTGCCGCATCAACTGAGACGTCACGCCTTCAAAGCAGAGTCTTCACAACGGCTGTCACAACGGCTACAGCTACTGCGTGATCCAGAACTGCCTCTCCGTCACATTGACGGTACCAAAGCATTGAACGCGATTCATGTATTCCGGCGAATTAAGATGGCGACCGTAAGGTTTGTTTTCCATCGAGTAGAAGGGAAAATGATTTAACATGGATATCCCATTTCCTGTAATCAGGGAAAAGCATTTCTCGCCCCTCCTCAGCTTCTGTACTCGAGTGGTTCGATCTGCTCGCTATCAATATCGGCATACCTCCCCCGAGAAGCGAGAAGGCCAGGGGGCGCTGGTGGACGAGTCCATTGTTCTAACGTATACATGCAGCTGTACCCTTCACAAATGAATGACTTATCGTTGATATTGAAAATCTGCAAGTCACAGATTACCAAATATGGTAATAGGATAACGCCATCATTAGCAAGCGGGACACATTCCGATAACCTTATTCTTCAGGGTGGTACGGTTTGTTTTATTTACAAAACTATGGATTGCATAATTTGGGGCATGCAGCAATATCGTTTGTATATAAGCAGACATTTGGTAATGATCCCTGAAGAGAGGTGTCCTGATTATCGGGGGTTCCCTGTACAAGTGTGATACAAATCTTCCCTTGTTAAACACCACTTCAAACAGAACACGTCTTGACTTCCTACAGGAGTGAATATGGTTTCCCGCTTAAAGACGCCTATTCCATTAATATTAAGGCGGGGGGCACAAGAAAAGGGTCTCACACAATGTAGCCAGGGAATCGATACCGGACTTTCGGTTATACGTACTAACGTATAACCACCGGGCTAAACCACCACCCTAACATAGAAAATGGCGTTAGCTTAATGGGTCTCCAGAAATTCAAGATTGGACCCCGTGTTTATTCTGCGGCAGAATTGGACCCCGAGAACGACTCATATAGTTTGTGGACGATGGGTGAGTGTTTTACGCCGCTTGTAGCAAAATACCAGAACGTCGGGAATCGAACCCGGGTCTTCGGTAGGATGTGCGAACCACAAGGCTACCCCACCTCCCCTTGTGGACGACCTTCCATGACTTCTGTCCAACAGAATTTCATATATGTTCACTGTATGGCATAAGGGGCCACAAGTCCATGGGCTCTTCGCGCTGCCGGCGTCGCTTGCAACCACGCTGCGACATCGTCTACGATAATTGCTTCATTTAATGACGCCAAGTCTTAACGCAGCTGTCGAGACATCGGAACCAGACGCGGTATCGTATGATAGGATGGATTAACAGAATGATGCTCGTCAAATAAAGCAATTCTACTTTCTAAACGCTTTTGTGAGAGACTGTTGTGTGAGGGGGTTAAAATTCAACGTCGCATCGGCATGATTTAAGCCAAAGTGTTGTGTACCTGACATTTAATGAGAGATGAGAATGGCTGGTCAGAGAGCCGTACTGTGGACCAACACGAGAGAGAAAATGACAATGAGTCAGTGAGTATTGTTTTACGCCGCCTGTAGCAATATTCCAGCAATATCACGACGGGGGACACCAGGAATGGGCTTCATAAACTGTACCCACGTTGGGAATGGAACCCGTATCTTCGGCGTGACGAGCGAACGCGTAAACCACAAGGCTACCCAACAACCCCATGTGGACAATGACCCACGACCAGGTGTTACAACACGGTGTATACCGACCTGTACCGACCATCCATGTGCCTCCATTTGGACTTAAACCCGGAAGCAGTGCCCACATAAGCACCCACCTGGCCATCCCACGGATTGTGACTCACCACATGGACCACGCCCTAAGCCACATCCCCACAGCCTCGGTCAATACAACCATCACACAACACTCAATCCAATCACTGTATAATGATATCTAGTTGATTTCACAACCCACGACTGTACAGTAATAAGTTGAGCCTGACAAGGTGACAACGCCCTGGCTGTGGCTAAATCTCCTTATCAGCCCCTGTAATCAGACTTCACTGAGAGGGATAATGTATCAGCTATCTCATCTTAATCAAATTAGGCCTGGGCATTCTCCTGGCTATCTGTGTGCAATGGTCAAGCCGATTCACGGACATATGGCGATCATTCGCCAGTGACAAGGCCCCTCGAGAACAAAGAGTCTCCATCAACGTTTTATTGACTCAAATATCGTCTGCTCCCACTATGTTTACGCGGGAATCTCGTATATTTACGCGAGAATCTCATTTATTTACCTGGTCAGGACATATTTCTGTATTGTCCTCCAGATTCCATTGACGATGACAGGTACGTTGTTCACCTTCAAGTAATGAAATTTTGGCCATTGATTTGAAAGAATCCTCTCTCGACGTAGAAAAGGCCTCGACAAACAGTCATAAACTTTCACTGTCGAATATATATCGCATAACCTCCTAGCGCGGCACGCTCGTTCATTGATCCGTTAAGATGTACCAACTGAGGGTGGACAAACCTTTTTTCAACATAGTGTAACACAGTAGAGAGGAAATTGACCAATCGTGTTCGGAGTAAAAACCATTATACCAAAAAGACCAGATGGCGAATTTAGTACAAAGCCATGACCATTGTGCGTGTATTATCATTTAGACATTTATCACTATAATGTACAACGTTTGCCTAAAGATACCCTTTTCAAAGCAAACGGCAAGTAACAATGGCGGAATATCAACAACTCGGGCGAGAGTTATGTTTATTTGTCTATTCAACCTGTTTCAAAGAAGATTGTCTATCACGGCTGCAGCCGCCTATCTTTCACCTGTCCATCTGCCCATATATTAGTTCGTGACAGTCCATTTGATAGCGACGAAGGGAGATAATTACACACTTAGCGCGTTTTCAAATAACGTATTTAGTTTCAGCTATGTATAGTGTGTGTACGACAATTGCCCGTGGCTGATAAAAAAACATCGCACCGTCTGCCGCACGTTTAACTGTGAACATCAATGGATAGGGAGCCTACCTGTGCCGCAAATGCCCCCAAAATGTAACGCGTTGCCAAACACGAGGGAAGAGGCATTAGCTGCATCCAATTATTTCACTCTCATCTAAAGCATCGTTGGATAATGACTGGCAATATTAATAATATATTTCACCAGATAAATAATATATGTTTTGCGGAACATATTATAAGGTTCATCAACGCTTAGGAACAGATGTCGAGTTATTCGGTCTCAGTGAGTGAATGAGTGGTGTTTTACGCCGCTAAAGTCGCAAACGTTTACAGCGTGGTAGCCCTTTCCCCGTTCGATTTCATCAAAACCCGTGAAGGTCTGGGTCAGAACTGATCAACCCTAGGTAAGAGGCAACTAACGGGATCGGGTGGTCGGTCAACCAATGCATTTTGAAATTGGATAGATCGATGCTCGTGATGTCAATCACTAGATTGTGTGGCCCAGACGTGATTGTTTCTGAGTGCGTCGTTCAACAACAAACAACCTCATCAGAACACACAACAACTACCCAAAAATGGAACGCTTCGA
>VKKT01001581.1:30111-45789 GCA_008038995.1 Haliotis laevigata | reverse complement strand
GGGTTTCCTCACTGTTTAAGTGTCATCGTATCCCGAAAGTATCGATTTTTGTTCTTGATATCGATCACTGGATTATCTGACCCAGGCTCATTTATTAACACACTCTGAACGCGGCTTCAAACAAGCACAAAAAACCTCCCCCCCACCCCCAAAAAAAGTAGAATAAAAAATATCTAAAAAACAACGAAAAAACTGCAACAAATCAGAAATACATCTGCCAATGCTCCAGGCATACAAAAGAACAGGCTCCATATGCCATTAAGTATTTACATGTGATATCATTGCGGTGGAGATTAGACGTGGCATTGTTGAATGTTTATTTTACACAAGATTAATACCAAACCATTTGCCTCGCCATTAACGTTTTCGGAGCATATAATATTCATCTAATGGTTGTCTTGATATGGGCTGATTAATAACTGATTGCATACTCGTGTGTTGCGTTATTTACTCTCTCCTGAATTATTGATACGGGAGCGAAACGTCGACTCGTCTAATGGATTATCAAAAACTACAACGCAAATGGAAGGCTCCGAACGACGTTAACAGACTGAAGTATACATTGACGAAACAGGTGCGCGATTTGGGAGACACCAAGGTGCTAGGCGGGTATACAGCCTAATAGGTTTCAACTAAAATATCGGGGTTGTTAAGCTACGAGGTCGTACATCTGGCTTTGTCTGCCCAGCTCCTTAACCCTCGGGCTGACGTATTCAATTAGTCGGCGGGACATACACTCTTACAGCGGATAAATTTCGAAGGCGGTTTTTTCGTGTTGTACAACATGTTCATATCAAGTCTAGCAACGTATCACACGTGTCGAATTCTTTTTAAGCTAACGGGAAACATTTTTCATGCTGTAAGGAGCATTAAGGCAACTTGATTTTTTTTTCTGAATTATGACCATGGTCACTGATATTGTGATAGTCTGTCTCCTACACCAAATAGGTTGAAAATGATATGAACTTGAGTCTTGAAATTAAATGGCCCTGAGCTCCTTTGGGATTTTGTGTTTTATTCAGTTTGGAATATATATTTCCAAGATACCTATATTTCTGGGACTAAATGTCAGTTACAAACGGTGACACCTGTAATTGCTACTGCTCGACTGATGGTGATGCTGTAAACGTATGTTTACAACCGTATTATTTAACCGTGGTTTGATTACCAGTACTTGTCTCCCCCACCCCAACACAACATAAAAAAGACCCCAAAACAAAACAAAAAACACACAAAACAAAACAAAAAACACACAAAACAAAACAACAAAAAACAAACAAACAACAAAACGAAAACATAAATAAATAAAAAACCCGAATTGTTTTACAAAACTAAATACTTCCATATAAAAAAGTAACATAGAAGAAACAAACATTACTACTACTACAACATTGTACTACTAAACACGAACGTCCAATTATACCCCCTGCATGTAGCACTAATGGTTGCTAAACAACGGTCGGTTACTGATAGGCAACGCGTTCACTCTGTGCGAAAAAATTGTTTGATTACTCGTATTGGTACAACGAAACCAAACTTCACAATCTGCTTAGAAAATTAAGTGTAAATACAACAAAAAACACTTTCAAAATGGCCTCCAACAACAGGGCAGTAAGATGGTTTGTCTGAGACAGCCGCGATAGCGGATATTCCAGCTGTGTGACGGCGGTCTTAACAATTCAATTGGAACCAGAACATCCAGTGATTGACATCATGAGCATCGACCTACACAAATGGGGTTCGGTGATACACAATAACCAAATCAGCGAGCCTCCCCACTCGATCCTGCTCGTCGCGCATGGGATGCTGGGGATAAATTCTGACCGTATCTTGATGTTGAGGCAGAAATTAACTATAAAAACAACACACGCCTACATTCCATTAAACGATTTATGGTTTAAAATTACAAGACCCTAATCGTTAAAAGGAACATGCAAGAGCGAGTGTCTTACCTAGAAAATACCATAAACGCAAATCCACTTACTGGAATTGTAGTCTTAATCGCAGTAAAATATTTGGCAGGTTCGAACGGTTGCTGCCTATGCATTATTAACACAATGTATTAACACATTTTAGCTGACGCGTCGATTAGCCGTTGATGGGTTCTGATGGGAGTTAGCATGGCGATAATGGAGCTGATAGGAGTACTATTAGGGCGGGCACGAACCGAGGGCAGTTGAAGTGTTGTAGCTATCCCAGTATCCACATACTGTCACTTGGCTGTTACATGGCTCTTGTTGACATGCACAGAATAAAACAACCCTAATAGAGCCTCCCATCGTGACAGCGACATCGCTCAACACAAACATGCAAAAAATCTTCTCATATTTCTGGCTATCGATATTTGTTTTCGTGGCAAACGAAAATAGCATTCACATTTATAAGGTTTCGAACACACATTGGCTTTTTAGTTTCCCAGCCTGATATCACAGGGGAGAAGAAATTCCAACCCTTACAGGGCCTCCCGCAGTGACATACTATATTACTCACCACATATAATAGATTAGGAGGAAAAAAGTCATGTTGCCGGATTTCACTACAGCAAGGAAAAACATTGATACACTGAAGTGATATTCAAATATCAATATTTTCGTGTTTCAGTATCGATCTACGATTTGAGAGTATGATATTTCAAAACAAGGAGAGTAGGTTTTCTTGTTCCCTCTCACCGGACAACTTCGTGAAAACACGGATCGAGACTATTATTAAGTTGATGAGAGGAAATATTTAGCTGTATTGAGATAATCTCTGCATGTGCTACTGCTGCGCATGATTACAGATTAACACGCGAAATTCTGTCCGCAACATAACGGTAAATGCTGGCAACTTGTTTAGATAAGGAAATTCGGTTGATGACCTTAGAATGTGTGTAGTTACGGATTTAAGTTGTGTGTCACCTAGTACATGGGAAGCGGTGTTTACTGGAAGATGAAGTGGTAAATATGCGAAATGAGGACCATGTTGACAAACGTTGATCATTTCGTGTCTGCGCTTCGATTGAAACCCGTCTGGATGGAACAGAAGCGAAGAATCAAAACTTTGATATTTTAGGCAAAGCTGGAGTTTGTGAGTCGCCTTGCTTGCACAGAGCGTTATAAAGAGTCTGGCAATGACAGTTATGCGTCTGTGTGCCGAATGCTCACACACATTCTCAGTTGCTGTCGACTCGTACAACGCCGACCGTTTGTAGTCGGCTTTGCTCCTTATTTAGTGTCGAGATACACAAGACGACATATCAATAATTCTCACAAGTATTGGTGTTGGTCGCATATACTATTAACTAACCCAATCTAAATCTCCGGGAATACGACATACAGCATAAAAAGCTCCAATGCAAAAGAACCGATTACCATGTCTACTCTTTGATCTAAAAACTAATTTCTTTACAACTATGTGAAACCGGATAAATGACGAGGCGCGCTTTCATGATCCCAAGTTTGTCGACTTGATTTTTTTCAACTGTTCAGGAGAACCTCGCGAGTAAAAAAATAAACAAATAACATTTCGGAATAATCTTATCACTGGACGTTTTGGCGGAAGTGTTATACATTTTGTTGTTCAATCAATATGAAGTGTGAATCACGTGTTATGCACAACGCCGGAAGATGTCACAAATTACCAAATGAACGGAATAAGAAAAACTCCTAGCAGGTTCAAATTTAACCTAACAACTGACATTTTGTAAAGAAAGCGAACCAGGATCATGTGATGTGACGATATCGGGTAGATTCCACCCTGTGTGGAAGGAGCAGGTATATCCTGCTATACCAAAGATTTGGGTACATATCCCTGTGGTGAGATACATGTAGACCTCTTTGTACGACCTGCTAACTATGCCGGCGGTGGGATAATATACCAATGGGAGGAGGTATATCCTGCTATATACATTTATAACTTGTGGAACATACCATACTATACAACGTGGTGAGATATTCCTCTCTATACCGCGAGGAGGACAAGGCCTATCAGATGAAGCAAACACGATCAGAAACATAATACCCGATAAGGGCCAGTGAGATGCACCACGACGCCCGGATGGAAATATACATCAGCAAATCGATGCACCTGATACGAGGATATTTGAGTTGAGTGATGTACACGGTGACCTGACTCAACGAAAGGAGTTGAAAAAAAAAGTTCATTAGAAAAGCAATTGTAAACGATGTGAGCGAAAGGAAGAAATGGTTACGTGGAAACAGCACAATACCCCTACCTCCGGCATCCAGCAACCCAAGCCTTGTGTCGTCAAAAAGGAACCTTTTTAAACAGGATGTTAATTGTGTTCAGGCGTTATATGAAATTAGATACTACTTCCCTGGCACCTATTTACATCCTTGTTGAGCATGACGGGTATGTAATTATTGCGGGCTGTTGTCTGTGACACTGTCATTCATCGAGTAATTATAAGCAGCTGTCTGCTTCTAGTCCCTAGTAGCAGCGTGATGATCAACCGTAATTACTCCAACGTCGGCCACAGATAGATAGACCCATTATCGGTCTAATATACAATATCTAACGCTGACGCGGTTAACGGGCCGGAACGCAATTCCAGTTAACCTATACCTGTTATATTTACAGAATATCATCTGTCAAATATCTAAAGGTATTGGATATTATGTTTAACAAAGGCAAACGTGTCTACGTGGCTGCCGATGTTTAAAGTACGGTATAAAACTATTGACTACTGAAAACATTTATCGCCTTCAGGTGATGACAATTTTTAATTTTCAAAAGAATAATTGAAGTCGCTGTATTGACGTTTTAACCCGTGCGTTAATTAACACGGTAGGCAAGTATAGGCTAAATTGATTTCAAACAGAAGCTAATGCTTTCCTCAACCACTAGGCTACCCCCCCCCACCGACTGAAGGAACCCGTATCAGGTGTTCACCCCACATTGTTTGGGGGCGGGGTGGAGAAGAAGATGGGGGTGAGGAGGGTGATGCTATGTCTGTCTGGGGCCATGTCCATTTTAGGTCTCTAGGTCTAGACGCTGTAAATTGTACCCCGTTGAGACATTGTCTCGGTAATTAAACTCATGAGGTTACTTCTTGGGTAATCAACGTGCAGAATATGAACTGGCAGACACTGTGGTATCTCAAACTTGAGTCTTGTCTCTTTCACATTAAACGGAAGGGCAGCTTTGAATAAACAACCGATCGCTATCATTGGAAAATAATCTGATCCTCAGAGACTTGCTGGGCGCTATCCTGACTACTCGTGGAAAACAGTCTCAAACAATGTCATCTGTCTCCTACAAATGTCCACGTCAGATCTCCCCGTTTCCTACTAACGACCACGTCAGATCTCTTCGTTTCTTACTAACGAGACGTCAAATCTCCCCGTTTCCTACTAACGACCTCCCGTTTCCTACTAACGACCACGTCAGATCTCCTCGTTTCCTACTAACGGCTACGTCGAATCTCCTCGTTTCCTACTAACGGCTACGTCGAATCTCCTCGTTTCCTACTAACGACCACGTCAGATCTCTTCGTTTCTTACTAACGACCCCGTCAGATCTCTTCGTTTCTTACTAAGGACCCCGTCAGATCTCCCGTTTCCTACTAACGTCCACGTCAGATCTCCCCGTTTCCTACTAACGTCCACGTCAGATCTCCCGTTTCCTACTAACGTCCACGTCAGATCTCCCCGTTTCCTACTAACGACCACGTCAGATCTCCCGTTTCCTACTAACGACCACGTCAGGTCTCCCGTTTCCTGCTAACGACCACGTCAGATCTCCCCATTTCCTCATGACGTTCACATTGACACGCGCACAGCAAATAAAATATGAAAATCCGTAAAACATTTCGGCAACGATGAGCACGCCCTATATACGACTATATGATCGTCATCTAGAAGCCTAAACAAACCCATTGCAGCGCGTCATTCGTACCGGAGAAACACCACGCACCACGGAGGAAAGAGGAATTATGTTCTGTCACAGAATCTGTTAAGCCAAAACACAACGTGTTGACACTAACACGGTACCTGAGCAGCTATTGGTATGTGCACGACGGAACCTCAGACTGTCAGGAATGGTTCGAGTGTTGCCACAGTGGTGTTCACTCTCTCAGTGCAGCGTACTCCACTTGTCTGTGACATGTTGAGTCAACGCCGGTGCTCCCATACCATACCAGGTCGAGCTTAACAGTAAAAGGCATATAATCTCACATTAATTTTATACAAATTGACGTGGACAGCGCCCATCTGTTCAACAGTTTCTGAAGACTAGCCCAGTGGTAGACAAACAACTAGTCTCTGAAATGAACATATTTTACAGAAAAAAAGTTAATAGTAAAAAAAATCAAATATAATGAAAAGGAGCCCTGAGACTTTCATTTTTCTGAAGCTGTGGAAATCTAGACTTGGCACTTGCGTGGGCTTTCTTGGACATATTTGCTTCAGGGTCTGTATGACAGACTAGCCTATTGGTTAAAGCGTTTGCTCGTCTAGTGGAAAGCCCGAGTCGATTCCCCACGTGTATGGGTACAAAGTGTGAAGTCCTTCTCTGGTGTCCCCCGCCGTGATATTGCTTTAATATCGCTGAAAGCGGCGTCAAACCGACTCTCACCGCTTTCCGTGATTACAATGTATGCAAGCGGTTCGCCAAATCACTGGTTGTAAGTTGGAATCCGATTTTGAACATTCTAATGCCTGCTGGTGTCACAAAAGCAAAAGGCCTCTACGTCCTGAATTCACCCGGGCATATACACAAGTTCACAATGTTTATTATATATTACGGGGGTCCGAAAATATTCGTGTCTTGATCAGACAATCCGGTGACTGACATAATGAGCATCGATCTACGCTACTGGTATATAATTACATGCATAAACTACGTCAGCGAGACTGAGAACCTACACTCACCCCCTTGATCAATTCCGGTGGTTCTCGCGTTATGAGTGAGTGAGTTAGTTTGACGCTGCACTCAGCAATATTCCAGCTATATGGCGGCGGTCTGTAAATAATCGAGTCTGGACCAAACCACCCGACCCCGTTAGACCCCGCTTCTTACCCTCTCGCGTAATGAAATTACCCGCCCTTGATCTTCATTGGCCAGTTTGAATGGATACACTTCTCAGTTTAACGGAGCAATCAACATGCGAGTTGGTTGGGCGATATCAACATGGCAGCCAGATCAAATGATTACGATTGAGTTTGCGATAAATTGAACACTGAAAAACAGACGGACACGCAGAAGGAAGACCACAAACATATTTTCATGGGTGTCTTCATGTGAACTTTCTTCACCCAATACCTTACCTCGACGTTTAATTGGTTGGGACATGTTAATGAAAATCAAGGGCAGGTAACTTGTGATCACAAGAACCTGGGATAAGATCCACGGATTAGTCTCGGTTTACTAAAATGCCATTCCTGGAGATAGAGAAATAAAACAGCAGACAAGACGACCCCTTAATGAGTTAACACGTAATGTTTGAAATACTGTTCAAACCGGACTTACCAAAAACACTCACATAGAAATAAGTGAAAATATGTTTTTTTTTAATTTTCCAACGATCATACTCCCTAAATTATCGTTCTATATTCCGCTCGAGTGATCTTCATAATTCATTATAATGAAAGTGTTTAGACTGTATCAGACCTGTGCTTTTGTCATTAAGCCTCCATTCAATACCACAGTGCCATGTAATTGGTATCCTTTTCAACAAAAGGGTTCTGATTGCACTGTTATAAAAATTCCCTAGGAAACAGAACACCATCAATCCATGTCACATAAACCTTTTCCACTGATTATTATTTTGTCAACGGGAAGGAAATTCGAACAGTTTCTATTTCCATCCACCCCCCTCGCCACCCCTCCTCGGCACACACACTGTTCAGCTGTGACAATATTGCGATTATGAAAGTGCGTTCGGTTCATACGCCAGCCTTCACACTGATGCATGACATTAAGCCGATAACAATTACATCACGTACGTTTTATAAAAAAAAATACAATGGAATCTGTACGACAATTAGAGGCGACACACCGAAGATTCCTCGATCAAGCTGCAAAACACGGCCGTCCGCAGGAGAAATGAATGTTCTTTGCAATGATTAACACCACTTTCCTGACAACTAGATATATGTAACACTTAAAGTGAGACTAGGTACTGTAGATGTACATACCTTCATACAGCTGGGGGCGATAGCTTCTTGTAGGTCTGAAGCATACGTGACATTTTAACGGTACTGGTTTCAGTATTAATAATGGATATGTGTTGGGAAAGGTCCACCAACCCGGTGCTGTAGAACGCAGTTGTTTGGAAATATGTATTTAGAATTTCGCTCGAAGATGTTTTGCAACTTGAAATGTAAGAGACAATCTGAGCGCAATCTTCTTCAATTCCGTGTGTGACGGCTTTATTTCCGTAGATGAAGCTGGGGATGAATATATGCAGATGTAGGCAGCACTGTCTGGGATAAACTGAACCCCCGACACTGGTGTCTCCACGGGCACAAGTGCAACTCTGCCGCTGTGTGGGCACATGTTTGTGAAGCTGCAATTGGGGCACATGTCTATAATGCTGCCACTGTGATGGCACATATATGTGGAGCTGCCACTGGGGCACATGTCTATAATGCTGCCACTGTGATGGCACATATATGTGGAGCTGCCACGGGGGCACATGTCTATAATGCTGTCGCTGTTTACGGAGCTGCCATTGGGGGCACGTCTTTGTAGCTGTCATTAGGGGCACACATGTAGAGCTGCCATTGGGGCACATGTCTGTAATGCTGCCGTTGTGGGGGGCACATGTATGTAATGGTGTGCCGGGAGGGAGGGGATTCTAGTGGTCGAGAGAAGGAACAGGTGTGTGTGTGTTTGTGTGTTTGGGGNGGGGGGGGGAGGAGGCTGTCACGACGTATGCTGAGGACCAATTCTACCCCGTAACTCGGAGCAACAAACAAAGTGCCCAAACCAAACACAGTCCCCAAAATTTCGACAGTTTTGAGGTTCTTTCACTGGGTTTGGTCACTCTCGAGCGTTGACCAGTACACGACTGGAGGGGGCGAGGGAATGGCCATCAGTGCAAGGGAATGGTTCATATCTAGCTTTTCAGATCAATACAGGCGCTTCAGCCAGACCACAACAGCCCACAGCACCGTCAGGACTATTCTAATGTCACTCGCCATGGCCTTGATACCAACATAAGACTATAACAAATATCAGAAATGATATGTGACAAATAAACATTGGTGAATGTTTTCACCACACCTCTGGTAATTATCTCCATGAGAATCCCCACATCTAAAGTATTGTCCACTGTAGTCTCCAGAGCAACGTTCGGTGATCTTCGGACGCTAACTATAGGTGGCAATAATCACAAAGCTATCATTACGATCTGTCCTAATGGCTTACCACATGACCTCAGTGACCTCGCTGGCCATAGACCCATGTGACCATATTCATCATTACAATAACACACAGCGTAGGAACATTTAGTAATGTTGCCACATACGTAGTCGTCTCACAGTCCCTGAACCACATTAACTTCCCTACTGCCAAGCCCTCTCTGCAATGCTTAAGCCCTAAATGAAGCAAGTCTACATTTCCTCAGGTTCAGAATCTCTGGTCTCGCTGGGGCTCCTTTTCAATTTAAATGGGTTTATTTCCTACAATCAAAATTATATGTACTCAGGGACTAACCGTTAGTCTAGCACATACGATACATGAGTATATATTTTATAAAACACACTCCCCGTTTTAAGGGTTCTGGTTTGTTGTTTTGTCAGCAAGGTTCCAGCTATATGACAACGGTCTGTAATTTCAAGGGATCTGAGGGTTTATCAGAACTCGTGGGTTCCATTATTTCCATTTCACCTGATGCAGGTCTTTAGCTCGGGAGCTGTATGATATTATTTATCCTGATACTAACTTGATTCGGGAGCAATATTCAAGTCTACATCCGTCTCCGACAAATGAACGCTAGTCACCCTTGCATATCTTTGACAAGTTTACTTGTGTTAATACAAGCAGAGATTGTATCGCGACTGACGCTGCCTGTCTAGTAAGTTGAGACCCTGAGAGATGGGGCACACGTGGGATAACCACTGGCCATCAAGTCAACCTCACAACTGAGGGTTTACGGAAGCATGTGACCGCCCCGCGTGCATTTCAAAACAACTCGACACGTGTTTTTTGGGTGGTGGTAGAGGGATGGGGTGGTTGTAACAGGGGACATAATCGAACAATGGCATAACTGTGGAGTTTATTGCTGCTGTTACACATTCTCATAAATAGAATGTTATATAATGGCGTTTAAACATAACAGCCTCCATTATAAACGCGCAATGCTTGGATAAATAACCTACAGGCATTGGGCTTACATAACAAGACCGATCGCATTCCTAAGTGAAATTTGGGTTGCGTCCAGACTGTAGATTGACTTGGCGTCTACCGGGTCTGTCGAGGTAATGAAGGCTATTGAAAGTAATAGTGCAAAACCTCATCTTCAACAACGACAACGGCCGCGTCTTATTAGCGAAGTCGCCTTGGCAGTCCAACGCGGACCTCGAGTTGCCCTACAGAGAGAGACCACCAATATAATCGGAAGCGATGCGTTATTATTGAGATCTGCCGAAAGAGGTGCATTTACCATGAGTCCGTTCTATGACTAATCACAACTGGACCGCGTTTCAAGTGAGTCAGTTTTAGTCCCGATACTCTCGTGTGAGGATGTTTGAGAGGCGTGACGTTACAACTAGTTACGCGAATCCCACCCCAGTTAAAAAAGGAAACATCCCTCCCCCCCCTGAAAGATCAAAGGCGGTGATAACTATTTAGCTTGGCGTGTCATCAGCGGTGTAATTCCACACAAACACGGATCGATCGTACGGAAACATTCGGAACGAACCACCCTCACATATTTATTTCAGATTCGCGAAAATAACAGATTTGAAATCACCTTCTGTGATCACCCGTCTGCACGGCCTTTGACGAAGGCTGTTGTGTTTGTTACAAGGTCGGCTCAAGACGGGTTTTTTTGTACATCTGTGTCAGAACTAACAAGAATTGACACGTGTTTCATGTAATCAAGCAACGCATGATTCAAAACAGAACAACGATAATTCCAGACGCCAGAATCCAGCGCTCTCTTGTCGATCGGAGGCCGCCACAACCAAAACAAGCGAACCCACATGGGCGAGAGCGGTCGCCGGACAGGGCCTCGGGCTAATCTATTAGCTATTGTACACACTTTGAGAACGGCTGACTTACACGTTGAGGCGAGGCTTTACCCCACACAACTACTGACAGTATGTTCTGGGCCAAATGATGGGAGAACGCCACAAGCACGTGGCAAATAGTCACAATGGATTGAGAACCCCCGATCTCGAATGTAACACCAAAGGGATATCCTTCTTTGTCGTATCCAAAATCTCTATTCAACTGTCAAAACATTCACTTGCGGTTATAAATCGTTGCCAGTACCCCGTCAGTTAGAAATGTCAGGCTTTGTGTCGAGCGCGTGGTCTGAGACGCGCAAGGCTCATGTGCACGATACGTTGAGTGACGTGTTGTGTGAGTGTGAGTGCAAGTGTGTGTGTTGATCACAAGATCACACTTACCGTTTGTCATAGAGTTGAATGCGGACACCGCTGGGTCCATCTTCTGCACGTCTGCCACCAATGTTAGCCCAAGATTAACTGACAAGTCCAGTTAGTATGAGAATCGTAGCCTTCCTGGGTAGAGTACTCCGAACCTATGTTATCCTGTGGTAGGGAGTAGACAGTTTTCACCGCAACCAGTTACTACAGTTTCAGAGCACGGTATCTTTCCGTAACATCACAACACGGCGGTCCGTCCGTCCTCGTCACTAGTCTCGCTCGTACTGATGGCCGATCTTTAATTCAGGCCGTGTCGGACGAAGCATCCCAACTCCAGTAATTTGGCTTGTCATATCACTTTGGGTTACCTCATTAGCGCGAAGCACAACGACTGAGCTATGAATGGGTCCTCTAATGATATCCAGTCGACGAATCGCCGTTCAGTATACGCCGATAATGACTCGCCGGTCGGTCCATTTTCAGACGTAGGGGGGTCGGGTTGCCCGAGCTCATTAACGGAGGGAAATGAAAGCACATGGCTGGACGGAGTAAGCGAGCTCGCTCGAAATGAAGAATAAACAAACCAAGCTAATTACCCTCTCCTCGGCTTGAAAGCTAGATCGATCGCAATTACTGGGCTTTAATATCACCCGGACATGAAATAGACGGCATTAAACATTGCTGCCCAAAATTGCAAACCTTCCATTACATTTGAAGTGGTATAATCAACGATATATTGGCCCTGCCCTCGGCCGACCACTAGTTGCCCGGAGAGAGCGCCCTTAATCAGCAGAAAATCCATGCAATAATGCAATAAGAACGAACCACGAGTGTGTAATTCAAATAACTGTCTTCCAGCCAATCAATTAAGTTGGAGTTGTTTTTAACAAGTGTTTTCAATCAACGTTGGACCCCATTACCTGGCCCCCTTTATTTCATTAGGGGTAAGTATAGAGTGATATTGGCCGCTCTGTCTAATAGGGGGAATTGATACATTCTGGGTACCGCGCACGCAGTGTTCGCGCACAATGTCACGTGCAGACGATGGCGGTGATATTGCATTACGTTAGGTCCCGAGCTGCCGATTCGTGGGCTGGCTTTATGAGGGTCTGTTTGATTGGATACCGGTGCCTAATCCAACAGACGTATTTTCCCCAATTTTATTGCTAACTGTGCAACGCTAAGGAAACTAAGGATTGAGATTGTTACGAGAAAGAATTCAAAACGCATCTGCCATACACTCGTGTATTGCACGGAATTAATAAACTAATTGCAGGATTTGATCATGCAACCTTTATAATTGGATTTTGCAATGCAGAATGATTGATTAAAACCCTATATGGTCACACCCAGATTCAATTAAATCAGCAATTGGTTTGTGTTCTTCATTTGAAAGCCGTCCAATATCCGGAACCACGGCATGGATTAGTTCACGTTTGTATCACAGAGTTCGATTATAATTTCCCCCTGTTTCTTGATAGCTCTAACTATGCTCTCATTAAGTCGTGATTCTATCAGCCCTGTCGCATTCAAACACATACATAATGGGAGACGTTGAAATATTATATCTGATTTGGAGATTAAGACCGCCCGGGCGTTTCCTCGTTGATGATGGTTAGTTATAAGGTCGTAGTAAGGGATATACGGAAATAGCGTCAGGACGGGTAATCGTGAAGTAAAGGTAAATATATGGCCGTAGTTTGGTAAATATGAAGTAAATATATATAACCTTGGCCCTCAAATACCAGGTAAACAGGCCGTAGAATATTGCTGCAGAACCGTAAATATTTCTGTAGAGAGAGCAGGTAAACAGGCATATATTACTGTAGAATTTGTAAATATTTCTGTAGAGAGACAGAGCAGGTAAACAGGCATATATTGCTGCAGAATTGGTAAATATTTCTGTAGAGAGACAGAGCAGGTAAATATCAGTTAAACAGGCATGCTTATAATATTGCTGTAGAATGGGTATATACACCATTTCAGAGCCAGAACTTGTAAATTCCAGGTAACCAGGCATATATTGCTCTGGAATGTGTAAACTTACCTGTACAGAGACAGTACAGGTAAATAAAAGGTAAACATTTCTGGCATGGCGCGGTTGCACACCTGTAAGAAAACCAGTCATGACACATTCATATTGTATACAAGATTAGAATCTAGTTTAACATTTTATAAATTTGATATATTAGATATAAACGAAGAGGTGATACTTGCATGCTGAGTGCAAAGTGTAATATCACAGGTTTAGATGATAATATGACATGAAACTGCCAATACAGCAAAACATATACAAAGTAAAATTGCTTTTGTTTGTATTCAACGCAATTCATCAGCTACAGTGTAAAATAGATCATCGATGCTATATTTTGTTTGCGATACCTTAAGCTAAGTGTCCTTATGTTGAACGTGTTTAAATGAGTGAGTGTGTGAGTTAAGCTTTACTCCGCCTTTAGCAATATTCGAGCAATATTCGGGGGACATTGGAAATGGACTTTACACATTGTACCAATGTGGGGAATCAAACCCGGGTCTTCGGCGAGACGAGCAACTGCTTTAACCACAAGGCTACCCCACCGCCCCTTTGTTTATATAAAAGACAAATACTATCAAATATAAACTGTTTTATACTGTTTAGTGAAGAAATTGTATATTCATCTGAAAGTAGAATTGGGTTTGACACTGAAGAAAACAACACGATGTATGTGGTGTATGTCCGGTCGAGCTCGATGAGACTATTTTGCATACAAATCAATAATACGTTTGAGTTGGCCTTCCTTCTCAAACGCCATTTTAATCGCATCCTGTGATCTTACACAGTGTTTTTTCACTCCTGGTTGTGCACTCGTTCAAATATCAAATTCCACGGATTAGTCGTTAAAATGAACACATAAGTCACCATCCCCGACATATTGTGTTCCAATAAAAAGATATGGATTTAATTGTATACTCTTTACATATGTGTATACACATTTTATGTTGTCCTCACTATAACGCATATATCCGGGATGTTATAATAAACATATTACAAAAGTGTTTATTTTTAAAAATGTTTTGCAATGTGTACAGTGAGTGTACAATCACACACTCTGTACTCTGAACACGGAGAGATCTGCAGGAATGAACCAATAACGCCAAACGCCATGTAACCAGGAAACTGTATATTTAACATTTAGTCAAAGAAATGCGATATTTTAATGTCTGTATATCATTCTGTATAACCTTCGATATTTGTTTCCAGCGCAAGTGTAAATATCATCTGATTTTATACATAAATATCGACTGTCAGACATGTTGCACGCTGACGGAGAGAGAAGGGTGGGAGGTATTTTAAGGCGCTTCACAACACGAATGATTAACACGAGCAGTAAACATGAGATGGGTTTAAATGAAGTTTTATTATAATTTATATTAACAATAAATATGGTTTTATTGAAATATAAGATGTTACGAGACAAACTATTAGAATTTGTGTTCATATGTGCGTAGTTTATACATATCACCACAATACTAGTAAACACGAGGATAAGAGTGAGTGAGTTTAGTTTTACACCGCACTAACTAATATTCCAGCTATGTGGCGTCGGTATGTAAATAATCGAGAATATACATGATACAATAAGAATATACATGATGCAATAAGAATATACATGAGGCAATAGGGATATATATGATTTAACAAGAATATACATGACACAACAAGAATATACAGGATACAATAATAATATGCGCGATACAAGAATATACATGATACTACAGGAATATGCATGATACAACAACAATATGCATGATGCAATAGGGATATATATATGATACAACAAGAATATATATGATGCAACAAGAACATCCATGATGCGACAAGAATATGCATGACACAAGTAAAACATACCTGATACAACAATAATATAAATGATACATTGTGAAGCCCAATTCTGGTGCATGTGTGTAGTTTATACCAGATACTTCTTGTACGGGTGTTCATCTGTCCGTAGTTGATACCTGATACTAGCAATAAGGGTGTTCATCTGTGTGTAGTTGATACCTGATATTAGCAGTAAGGGTTTTCATCTGTGTGTAGTTTATACCTGATACTAGCAGTAGGGGTGTTCATCTGTGTGTAGTT
>VKKT01001580.1:46047-57914 GCA_008038995.1 Haliotis laevigata | reverse complement strand
ATGTGGAGAGTAAAACCCATTTCTTCGAGTGAACGCTTTAACCACTACTCTACCCTACCGCCCTCTAATTTAGAGACATTTAATCTTCACATGTATTTTGTACAACAGTATACCATTCCAGCACAAACTGAAGTTTGAGTATGTAGCAATAAACAAGGTATGAGATGTATTTAGTTTATATACACCTGCATATTCTTTGACATGCTGCCAAGCCTTTCTATTCTTTAACTTTCCACGCATTACCGTCGCTAATACCACTGATAAGATATGGAACAAGAATTTTAAAAAGCAAAACCGGTTTGCTTACTTTTAAATTTGATATACGTCAAAGCCTAAAAGTGTTCTTTTATCACGTGAGGTACGCTACTGCATACATAGAATATTTCAGGACAAAGGACAAAAACAACACAAACGTGCATAATAACATGTAATATACCCTGTGAATAAGAAGCAAAAACATTTTTTCATCTCGTATTTCAAATTTCCTAATAATGCTGTCATACAAAATGCGCCACATTTGAAAACCACCTGTCGTCCTAGGCGGAACAAAACGGCTCGCCCTCTTCGTCCGGCGCCAGTGGCAAATGCAGCTCAACAATATATGAAACAATAACCATACTCTCAAACACACTGGCCTTTTGTCAACATGGCGTAACAGCCTATAGATGAACCACACAATACACAGTACGACAATGAAATGTTACTTTTGTTTTATAGGATGAGCTATAGGGACTAAGAGCAGCTAACGCTGTGTTAGGAAGTTCGACTATGCTTTTTCACGTAGATCTAAAGCAGATTTCGGTAGTGATGATACGAGGTTACATTGAGGGGTGCACTGGTAATCAAGTAAATGTGTAACGCCACACAACCGAGTTATCTTTTAAGATAACATCTTGTCATAGGTCACAGAGAAACCAATTTATGCCTGTTCCTCCGACAGGTTGCTCGTATTTCCCTACAGCGCATTCAAGTCACGACATCCAATTATCAAATGTGTATGGCGACAACAGAAAGCCTCATGTTTAGTATATGCTTTGTATATGCATAATTGAGCGATACGAAATGAATTTCTGTTGATTACATACGATATTAATTTCACAAATATTTGATAATATCTGATGCTCAAAAGTACATGTGAGCTCGTCACTAAGAACATATCGGGGACAGTAATCTTTTGGATATCACACTGCACAGATAATATGTCTTATCTTGAGGTTATACTTTAAAAGGTCAAGTACACGCCTTGTTAAATGTCCCTTTAATAACAGGATACTTTGAAACGCTCCTTCATGACAAGTTAAATGACTGGGTTTAACCTCCTCAAAAATTTCAACACAGCACTCTCTCTGGAGTCAGCCTGGGATATTTCACGCTGGTGTGAGCACATATTCTATTGAACACATACAAAAATAGAGAATAATAGAAAGTGACTCACGGAACTTTTCGGAGGGCCATCTCAATATGCGCTCAGGTAACTCAGGTTAACAATGTCGTCTGCTACACGCGGTGACCAGGTGAAATATCAATCCACAGCTATATCACTCTTCACGTGAGGTAGTTCTGTTCACTTGTTGTATAGCCCTACCAGCTGACTGAGTCCGACTCCACGCTTCCTCACTCCCTTAGTTCAAATGTTCATCTTCTGTTGAACACCGTCTATATCACAGGACACACCTAATTTACATTTCAACTGGTGACTCACATGCGCAGGCTCCCGCGCAGCATGAATAACTAATGGTAGTATTCCACCTTACGAATCGTTAACTTCAAATTATCGCCTCTCTTTTCAACGTAAAAAGTCATTGACACGGGGTAATAATCTCGAAAAAATAACAATCAAGGTGTTAACTCACCACATTAGAGAAAACAGTTCACGTGAATTAAAACTCTCTCTAACTATTCGGTTTTAAGACAGATAAAGGGAAGTAACTGCAGTATGGCATTGTATTTACAAAGCATTGGGAAGGTTCCGTGCGACTTTCAATAAGTCATTCTTTTGAGTATAAAGTAGGGGTATATTCGACAACCCTACACCCATAAACAGATTAATACTTTATTCACGAATCCGAAAATAGGTATGTTGTGTGGGGGCACATGCATTTAACCAGGGACGTTACTCATAGTAAACTTTAACCCCAGTTTTCCCAACACTTCAACATACGATAAACTGCATGTCATATCAGTTTCCGGATTGTTTACATTGTTTAAAATCGAAAGAAATTTATCTGAATTGCCCCCGATACTAAGTTATTTGGAATGTCAAACGCGCGTTAAGGAATTTCATTACATGTGTGGGTTTACACGACAGAACAAACTCTACAATCATTATTGAAATAACACTTTTGATACCAGGAAACATGTAATGCATGTGACAGCATTAGTTCGTTCAAACACATTTTGACTAAAACACACAGCAAATGCCCAGGAATAAATAACCACTTCGTTATATCCTTGTTCGTTATAAACGTAGTCTACTGCGGTAATAATTTCAGTAATTTCATAGCAACTTTAACATTATTCACCTGTATGATCCTCTCTCTATTCGGGGTGGGTATTGCAGAGAATTTTCATATTGCGATATGTATTGCAATATATTGCATGAACTATTTTTAAACAAAAAACTACTTATAATCGAGGTAATGCTTGATTTGTAGAGCAAATACACAGCGAAATCACTATGCTTGATTAAGCTTTAATAACAACTTTTAATCATGATAAAATAAAATGTGAATAATATTTGGCACAAATGAAACAAGGACATATCCGAACATTTCCGAGTGTTACGAAGTTTTCCGAATGCAATTCAAAATACCGATTTTCGATCAGCGTATCGCAATACGTATCGTTTTCATGTCTGAACCGGTAAATACCGGTAAACCGGTTATATTGCGCAGCCCTACTCGCTATACTCGTTGTTTTGCACAGTATGCGAGCATTGATTCACTGCTACAGCTACTGATAGTCTGCCACGGGAACACTGGGCTGTAGGGAACTGACCGGGAGTATTGATTCAATGTTACAGCTACAGATAGCCTGCCACGGGAACACTTGGCTGTAGGGAACTGACCGGGACTTTGACGAAACGAACATACAACTTAGCGACCCTGTACTGAAATGTATATGTATAATATGTGTTTCCAACAGGTGACAATATCTGATTTAGAATGTTTCATTATATCTGTAAATGTATTGGCGATTCATGTACATGTATTCATACAACTAAATGTCCTGGCAAAACAAAATACTGGTGTATTATAAACAAAATCGTTACGCTCCACTTAACTGCATATTGCCACCATGTACTGCCACAGATGTAAGATAATTCTTTCGCCAACAGCGGGAATGTTTCATTATTTATATCATTCTATGCAGTATCAAACAAAATGAATTCCTGTGTAGCATGACGTCTTCTTCAAAAAAGCATTTGTACCGTAGACACAAGTTATGTTAAATGGTTTTAGCCCAGTTGTTAATCATCGTCAATGCTTCATGACAACGAGTGAGTGAGTGCGTGCGTGTGTGCGTGAGTGCGTGAGTGCGTGAGTGCGTGAGTTACTGAGTCCGTTTTTCCTAATATTCTCAGCAATATCACTATGGCAAAAGCGGTACCCGTAGTGAGAATCAAACCCTGGCCTTCCGCACGACCGGCCAACGCTTTAACCACAAGGCTACCCCGTCATCCCCGGTCATGCGTGTCAGTCAGAAATGAGGCCGTTGTAATGGTATGGCGTGCAAAATGGAAGTCAAACTTTGTCTGAACCCTATCATTGTTTGACACTGAAGCGATGTGTAGAGCAGTTATCACAAAGCTATGGGACGTAGTGCACAGCCTGTTAAGTGGGATACATCAACGTCTGCGATGCATGTGAACGCCGGGTTTTTCTCACAGTCTCTCATCCATAATATTTTCCGTCCACCCAGCTCCACTTGTAATGCAAAAAGCCCTTACAAAAATATTGGTCCTGCATGATTTTCCCCTGGTATGATTATTAAACAATGTTTCAATTGTTTTTCTCGATGTAACACGTTTTTCCTAGTTTGGCCTTTACCCCAGGATTTACGATCTTCAAAATTGCCCTTTATATTGTGTGATACGGTACTTACATGTATATACGTGCGGTAATTGTGTTTACACTTTAAACCTTTACCGTACAGCAGCTGTGCTGTCTGCTTTTTACCGCAAATATATAGAATACTATTCAAACACGTGAACCCTATAACTGCATGCACATACCATATGTTTTAATGGTAAAAATCCACGAGATGTCACAGTGCCCTAGCCATGCAGTTGTGCCCCAATAATACGATGCTTTGTCAAATAAACATGTCACTTATCAGTCGTTTACTACAAGCAGCCAGTATGAAACTCATGTGAAACAGTTTGTTTTTTAAAAAACTGAAAGTGCACATGTACTGCTAGACTTTCACAAGTCTCTAAGGTAAGAATTAATAGTTTAAATGATAATTTCAACAACAAAAATATCCCTCTAACAGACTGGCACTGTACGCATATATAGACTTGCCTCTTAAAAGGATAGAATTACTGTGCATCCAAGGACTAAGCCTTCAGTACAGCCATGAACAAGGCTAATGTACAGCTTGCAGAGCAATTAAAAAAAATTGCGTTTATACTTGACAATGCGTGTATAAGTGGTGAAATTACACATTTAATGTGTTAAACTCAATATTCACCTGCAAATACCCGCAACTGACCGACTCTGGCATCTAGATGAACGAAGGTGCACATACATTTCAATGGACAGATTGATCCATGTCCCAAACTTAGGAATGGGACGTGCGAAAACAGCTACCTTAATGACCGTACTGAATACAGATTAAGTGTTACTGAGCCCTATCAGTTCCAGTGCCTGTAATGGTTTCTCCCTGCTCCTTCTTCGACTAAATATATCTCAAATAAAGGCAGCAATCCACTGGGATGATGCCCCCGTGCATCTGCATGTTGACAGTGAAGATTTAAAACAATAAAAACCTAACTACTGTTTCCAGTACTCTACGGTATAGTCATATTGCACCAATCACTGTGAGCAGATTATAGTGAACTACTGTATATATTATGGTAAGGGGTGATAGTGTAGGCGTGTAGAGTAACACACTGCTATAGTCCACATGCTGCATATCATGTTGGATTGATAGTGTTACTTTCATGACTATCTTCAAGTGAATGTGAAGGAAACTAAGGAACTAAGAACACCAAGTTGCCAGTTATAATTAACAACGAACCTGTTGAAACCGTTAATGAATACAAGTATCTTGGTACATATATTGATAACAAACTGAATTTTAATGTAAACACAGGTGCTATATTCAATAAGTGTCAACAAAGGTTACACTTCTTGCGCAAATTGAGATCTTTCAATGTNNNTCAATCAATTATGTGTCTTTTCTATCAGTGCTTTATACAGAGCGTTCTGGCTTTTTCTGTACGGTGCTGGTGTGGAACCTTGTCCCTTAAAAACAGAAACTGTCTCACCAGAATAGTTTTATTAGCCAGTAAAATTGCAGGTGTATCTTTTGCTAATCTATATGAAATATATGAAGAAAGAGTTCACAAGTCAGCCCGTAAGATTATAATTATCTGATCCAGATCATCCCATCCACTATGGGTATAAAGTACTGCCTTCTTCATGGGCCGTTATAATTTACCCCGTTTTAAATCCAATCGTGCCATGAATTGCTTTGTTCCTGCCAGTATTAACCTTTTAAATGATTCCTAGTGTTTCTCTTACCTTGTTAGCGTGTTATATGTGTGTTATTTATTGTATGACGATAATTTAATCATTTTATCATTGTTTGAGCTTTATACTTTACACAAGAATTCCCTCACGGGTAATAAAGTATTGTCACTGCCATTGTCATTCTTAAGTATTCACATTTAAAACGATTTATTGACCCTGACAAAAGAAACTTGTAGTAACACAATATAACATTCTGACATTCTCCTTGATGAGAAAATATGATCTTTGTCGTGTTTATCAACTAGCTTCATTTTACAGCTTGTTATCAAACTTTGGGCAAACGTAAAATGCATAAAGGTGATACTGTGGCTATCATAACTTTTAGAAAATGAAATTGCTGGTTAATGTTCGCATGAAACATAGTTAGGGTTGGCGCTGCAGGCGACACAGGTTGATCACACGACACAGGTGTGGACGACCCATGTGTGTTCACCGATGGCCACCACTGATCGATCGGCGCTTGTCCCTGGTACTTGAAATGAGCCTGTCATAACGACACGAGCACTAGTGATAAAAATAAATCTATCATATAAAATGTTGGTGGGTTTGTTTCTAGATGTACACGCACATCTTGCATAAACACAGATTGATTTAATTAATCAGTTACAATTAATTTCTTGTTATTTGACAGCGATCTAAGTCTATCTAAAATAGCAATTTGTTTGAAAGTGTACTCGTACCAACCATATGCACAAACACATAATAGGTATACTAAGTATAATGGGTACAATCTGACCTATAAAAGCTAATTTCTGTTGTCTCCGAGCGTGATACTGTTGGAATACTGCTAAAACTTACACCCACTTATTAAACTATCAACACGTATATGTCGACAGCTGAAATAGCTCATACTGATGACGAAGAAATAAGTTGAGTTTAAACGTCTTTAGTTGGCTATACAATACACGATAAACAAATAAGCAAAGACAGCGATGAGAGGATTTTCCTGTTCATACATAAATGAGGTGAGCGGAGTTCCAGCTCAACCTCAAGGCGTTTCCTTCGTGGTCGTCCCCTACACAGGCAGTCAGAATTTGCAATAGAGTCACACATGTCTTGGCTACATAGGTTTTGGTATTTGGAAATATTTGGGCAATGGCTGACCTGCATGACAAATATACAGTTCACTTAACTGAGGTTTAAAATAATCATATCAGTTGATGTACTTTCTCCTGTGTTTGTGTAACCTGGTAAAAGTGTATCTCCATAAAACTATTTCACCATTGTTCACAACGCCGTGTGTATTGTGTGTATCGTGTGTCAGCTGGCTTTATCCCGATCTTCCTGATTTATACTCCACTGTTATCTTTATACCATCCTTCCGATCTGATGTCATTCACACGTGTGTGTTAAATATACTTGAACAGGGATCCTGTATGCAATTGACAAGACATGCTTACGGCGATGTCTTCATTATACAAGAGACATCTCTGAATGAGAATCGAAAGGTGAGGGAAGTGTGCGTGAACAAGGGTGTAAAAAAACACAAACAGGTAAGACTATTGATACAGAAACGTCGTTAGCATCGAAACTCTCTTTTCCAGGCATACCGTTGTACTCAAAACACAAACTGTTCAAGATTCATAAACCAGGAAAATGGTTAGCCCGGATTTTCACGGTACGGTCTGGATTGATGGTGTGTAACTGTTATCATGTGTTACGAGTAATGACCTTTAGACACTGTAATAAACTAAAACAAGCAAAGAAGTAAAGTATGACAATGAAAATGACAATACTGTATTACCCGTGAGTGAATTCTTGTGTAAAGTATAAAGCTCAAACATTGATAAAATGATTAAATTATTGTCATAAAATAAATAACACACATATAACACGCTAACAAGGTAAGAGAAACGCTAGGAATCATTTAAAAGATTAATACTGGCAGGAACAAAGCATTTCATGGCACCATTAGTAGATTAGTAGATATATCACGTTACCTGTACTGCCAGATAAATTTTACTGGCAACACCACCGACATCATTAATACAACCAAATCTCTAGTCGTTGTTAAGTATAAACATTTTGATAGAGACTTAAAAACTGATATTGAGGACCGGGTAAGTGAACTGAAAAAGAAGAGCAGTAACATCACCAATGTTTCTAAGGACTTGTACACCTCAAAACGTGAAATAGAAAATGTGTGCGCAGGTCTAGCAAACAATATGGCACCAGGAATCGACGGAATAACCTATGAACATCTCAAATATGGCGGATCGAACCTGCATACATGCCTAGCCAATATATTTAATAGCATCATAGACTCTGGCATGATACCATGTACCTGGAAAAATGGAGTTGTAGTACTTATCTACAAGGGAGGTGGGAAGCCAAAGACTTCATCGGACTCATGGTGTGTCACTCTTACCAGTAATCTTCAAAGTATTTGAAACCATTATAGACAGGAGGATACAACAGTTTCAAGGCTACAGAACATTTCCAAATACACATCAATGCGGATTTCAAAAAGGTCTGTCCTCAACTCATGCTTCATTTTGTATCCAAGAGGCAGGTGTTCACTACATAGAGCATAGTGATTTTCACTGAAAGCTGTGATGCTGGACAACACAAAGGCCTTTGATACGGTTTTGCATAGCGGGCTGCTATGGAAACTCTGTGAAATGAAGATTCAAGAACCTATTTGGAGGATAATATCTAACTGCTACGAAGGGATGAAGAGCTGTGTGCTAGTGAATGGTAAGAAATCCTACTGGTTTAATCTAGAGAGAGGTGTCCGGCAGGGCGGAGTTTTATCAGCAAAACTCTATTTAGTGTTCATCAGCGACCTGCTTCGAAAGCTTACATCATCTCCAAAGGGGGCTATGGTCTTGGACGTACATGTTTCTATCACACTGTTGAGTCCTCTGACAGCTAACATACAAGCTATGACAGATATGTGTGTTCAATACAGTAGCATGTGGCGCTTCATGTTTCGGCATCAAAGAGTACTGTGATGTCATTTGGTAGAAGGGAGGCAGCCCTAGTGAAAATATCTCTGTACGGATCCAATATCCCTAATGTGACTGAAACCGAACATCTTGGCATTGAGTTGAACAGTAAATCAAATTCTTGGAACAGAACCGTAAAGGCCTGCTCAAAGCTAAAATCAACCTCAATGGCATTAATTAAACGTGGATTCCATTCACACGCCCTAAATCCACTAAGCAGTTTTAAACTCTTCCAGTCCACATGTTTACCCAAATCCCTATACGGTTGAGAGCTTTGGTCTTGTCTGAGTAAGAGTGAGATCCTACCAATCGAGCGTGCACATAGATTCGCGATGAAGCTGACACAAGGACTTCCCAGATGCACAAGGACTGACATTTGCAACGCTCTCCTTGGTGTAACACTACATCACTGGGCTTCATACATGATATTCGTCGACTTCTACATAGATATTACTTGCAAGAACATTACCATTCATTTTTAGCAACAGGAGTATTCATGGCGTACATGTCCTGGAAGAAGAAGAATAAAGTCACTGCTAAGCAGCACAAAGAGAGGCAGTGGGTGACCAGAATGGATGAAGATCCCGACCTGAAGCACTTCAAACTGATTCACCCCCATATCCAACCTTAGATAGCCTGGTTGGTAGACAAGAGTTATCCTTCCTTGAAACCCTTGCGCAGAGTGGTTGTCCTGGCAAAGTCAAGGGACAATGTAAACTGTGCCATGAGGACTATTGTGATCTTCTGGTGCACACTGTGTGCTCCTGCCCTGGAACATCTGACATTAGAGCGAGTCTCTGGTGCGACATCATCAACTGCAGTCCAATTGAGGTCAGTGTCTGCCTTCACAACCAGTGTGACATTGGACTGGTATCCATGCTGCTATCCTGTAGACCTCGTTACAGCTAAGTGATGACGAGACATTGCAATATGCCAAAACCATCATAACTCACATTGMGTCCTTCAACAAACGTCTGGAACTGTGATGGAACTGTGTGACAGTCAAACTAATTTTTCTTTTAAAAAATATGAATAAAATAATAATTTAAAAAAATGACAATAATGATGATAACCAAAAATAAATAAGAGATGGTCTCTCTGTATGTATAATGTTATTTAATGTATATGCATCTCATTGTACTCTCCTTTGGAGGAATAAAAGCTTATATTTATGCACAGAGATGGGGGGTTATTACTGTGTATTACAGTCATCACGTTGCCGGGGAATTCAATCCTGAACGTGAACTTTGTAACAACCGTCAGCCAATTTTCAGTCGTTGTCAACCTGCCAAACATTACAAACACCGACATTCATAGTCCAGTCATCCGAATTTTCCAGATATTTCAGTAAAACATATTAGAAAATACACAGTAATTAGTATTTCGATGATTATATTGTATACATATTATAACAAATATGATACCGTGAACGTCAAAGGGATTCAGTTGATCTGTACCACGGAAGCCTGACAGTTCCGACAATAGGATTTTACAGGCCCTTTTAAAACTTATGTATATTTAATGTTTCCTCATATATATTAATATCTATTTTCATAGAATAGTTCATAATGACAGTCCGAATGTTATATCTGCTACTGACAGAAATGGTGATACTTTATTTAAAACTCGAAGAGTGTTTCGTGACAACATGAGTTATTATAGTACCTTAGTCAGAGGATTTATTGACTCAAATAGCTGTGACAGTTGATGACTAAACCTTCACGCAGACTTTCACAACGTGTTTCCAGCCGAACTCTACTCATGTTTAGAATGTATGATACCAGCCTGTCTACAATTTCATTGTACACGTTCTCCCAAACAATAATTTGATGTCACAAGACGTAAGACAAAGTATTTTGCAAGGTAAGCAGAGTGATCTCCCTTTACACTTCAACCTCAGCCCAAGGCAGCAATAATTTTTGTTATCAATATATATTTACTTAAGTCCCACTTCGATGTTCTTCTTTCTAAATAGTTAGGTGTACATGTGTGTGAATTAGATTTATCAGTCTTAACTGAAAATACAATTATAAATTGAAATTAATATATATATATATATATCTGTACATTGCAAAATGATGTCTACACACGTCAGTAAAGTTCGACCGTAAATAAATGCCCAACCTTAACCCATCCCGAAATGGTGGAGATTTCACAAATCCAGTATTTGATTTAAAACAGACAATACATATATAATTAAAATCAAATCTTATGTAGTATTAGGGCGATGTATACCAGTTTGATATTACCAGACAACTTTAATTTAATCCTTTTGGAAAGTTCATTTATTTGTCAACGTTTTCATGTTTATATATTAGCACAACCTGCTCAAAGTCCCTACCACCAAATTAAGCATAGACTTCAGAGAAGTAAAAAATTCTTAATCCCCCGGTTAGTTTTAAAAATTCTTAATCCACCGGTAAGTTTTAGTTAAAGTAGATTAGTTACATTTAAGTGTGAACTCAAGTGCTATAAAGGTACATTTTGATGACCGAATATGTATAAATGTATAAATAACACACCATGTTGCCCGGATTTTACGTGTCTCTATAAATAGATATCGGAAATACCTCTGTACCTGGAAACGAGTGGATGCTCTTCGTAGCCTAACGTGTGGGATTTCCAATATGCGCAGACAACAATTTAAATGAATGCTCAGATGTTGGATGGCACTGGTCAGCTCTCGCTCTACTTACACTGGTACTGTTTCTATGGTGGTATGTATCCATTCTCAAGCATTTACACACCCGCAAATAGCCTCTCTTCAAATTATACAAGAACGATACTCACTTGAAAACATTTTGCTGTAGTTTCATAGCTTGTAGATAATATGCAAAACCTGTTACTGCAATTGTCGCATGTATTTACAGTTGTGTGCGTGTTTGAATAATATATAAGACTACGGTATAATTTATACAGAATATGAGACTGTCTCTGTGGTGCAGTGGGTAGCGAGACCGCCTCTCTGGTGTAAGGGATAGTGAGACCCTCTCTGGTGTAAGGGATAGTGAGACTGTCTCTGGTGTAAGGGATAGTGAGACCCTCTCTGGTGTAAGGGATAGTGAGACCCTCTCTGGTGTAAGGCATAGTGAGACTGTCTCTGGTGTAAGGGAGAGTGAGACTGTCTCTGGTGTAAGGGATAGTGAGACACTCTCTGGTGTAA
>VKKT01001579.1:38202-60338 GCA_008038995.1 Haliotis laevigata | reverse complement strand
GGGGAAGCGCAGGGTGCTTTTAACTAACATAAAAATGATAACATCCTTCAACGGGATTGATTTTTTCATCAGAGAAAGAGGTGTGAATTAATCAACGGGCAATACTGTAAAAATCATGGATTGTATCAAACAGTGACATGAGTTAGTTAGTCCATGTCAAATTATACAAGCATTCACTTATGAAACGATGATCTACCGAAACAATTCCATTGGGCGTAAACAAAAATAAATTGAATGTATCACTGAGAATTAGTGTTGACACCAGGTGCTCATGACCATGAAAGCATGTTCTGTTGCCACCTCTTTACACGTCGCCATGGTTTGTAACTGTTAATGCCAGATGTAGCATAGCGATATGCAAGACGTTCATTAATATATTTGAAGATATAGGAATATATTTTGAGCTGATGAGGGATGTCCTGTTTGTTGCCTGACTTCAGCTGATATGACACCTTGGTTTGAAACATACACGTCTTGCATCTGAGATTGATTGAGTGTCCTTTCGCGCAAGTTCACACAAAAGTGACTAGACAATTGGATCCTTTGAGCCAAGACTTTCAGAAGACTTGCATTATCAATTGTCTTGAGTTCTGAACGGTGCTTTACTAATTTAGGATATGTACGTTCAGACAAATTACAACTGACCGTGTCATTACATCCGTGGTGCAAATTTTACAAGTTCTGGGGACATTAGCGAGATTTGTCTTCATTTATGATTGGGCTCCTCTTTGCTGTCATCTTGCTTCTTACCGTGGCCTTATGCTGGAGATAGGTCACGTAGCGACTGTGGTTCCTTGCTGATGGAGTGTTTGTGGGCTTATTAGCTTAATTTGCACCTCGACGTTGGTTGCAGCGGATGTGGGAAGACTTGCGGTCCAAACACATCTCCTCGCCTCGGAATTCATAATGGCAATTATTTCGATTGTGGTTTCTTCCCGATCTCCAAAGGCCAAAGAATAATTGCTTTGAAGCCATTCATATCACAATAACGTACACAAAGTGCACTCGTCTAGCCCTTGATTAATTAGATAAAATTATGCAGTTTTCGCAAAGGTCTCTAAGATTTCAGGACCGTGTCAGTGTAATCAAGTCCATGTGTATAAAGGTGCGTTCGATTTCAAAGGGAGCTCAGTAGGCGGCCTTGACAACCGCCTCTTCTCCTCTGCTCGTGCTAACGTTTGTTCACTTCATAATCAAGTTGAAGATGGAAGTGGCAGAAAAGAACCGATGCTTTTACTCCTAATCTTACGTATTTGAATACGAAGGTAGAATCTTCAACAGCAGTCGTCTGTATTTGACTGGTC
Organism: Haliotis laevigata; assembly: GCA_008038995.1. Lineage (NCBI taxonomy): Eukaryota > Metazoa > Mollusca > Gastropoda > Lepetellida > Haliotidae > Haliotis > Haliotis laevigata. The sequence goes on along the minus strand of VKKT01001579.1, from coordinate 59,034 downwards.
GCATTGTCTTTCCTGTGGAACTGATGGGCCGTCTGATACAGGGGGATAGGGATGAATCCTCTTAACCTTGCTGTCTTCGTCCAGCTTGACAGCCATCAGGGCAAGGTAATCTGTCATCATGGTCTTCAGGGCTGAAATTACCCCCCGATTACCGTGGATTCTCTGTGTGTAGAGCCTGGTCCAGTTGGAAGAGTGCCGAGAAGATCTGACTCCCTACTCTTAGATTGACGGATGTTTAATGGAAGGATTTGTACTGTTGGTGTCATGAGATGAGGTACACCAGCACATCCTGTCATCTAGGAGGAAATTGTTATGAATTGTCCCCTGTTATTACCTTAACATGCTTCAAAACTGGCTCTCATGCATCAAGAGCCAGTTTACGACCCCGTCAAAACACCAGTGCACATTTATTCCTAAACGAACGAACGATGGACTTAATGTCTTTAGGTCTAACAGAAATCGAGAGACTTAGTGTCTGAGAGGCCGCGAATCTTTGTAAAAAGGAGAATTCTATAAACGTAAGAACTGGGATTCTTTCGGTATAAATTCGATTTCTTTCGTATTAATGCGATACCAGTTGTAGTGAATTTCATAAGAACTCGACGTGACGTATAGTTTCATTAGATGTGTAATAAAAATGCTATATGTGGAACGCAAAAGGGTAATTCTTCTTTAAGCTGCAGCAGTTTTAAATGATGCGGACCTGTAGTGATAGAAAGACATATATTACAATAAGCATTATATCCTGCTTTGTGGAACAATGTATATTAAACATCGAAGCCGATAACTAGTGCATTTCTGATTTGTTATGACCAGATAGAACATCCCCTTTAGACCTCTGAATTCAAAACACATCAAGTCATCACCGATCAAATTCACTTTCGGTGAATTGTAAAGGTTATCCAACAATCGAAACAATAGCACCTAATACACCGCCTTCTACTTGATAGTTCTGTTGAAATGTGAATGATCGGTGACAAATTGTACATTCAACGTTGTCATGGCACGCAAACACACCGTCACAGGACACATCGGGGGCCCTTTGAGGATATTGATTGAGGCTGCACAAGCTTACCAAAACCCGTTCACATACTTTCTTGTAGGTTGAGACATTTATAGGTTCTTGGCAGTTAATAATTAAACACTTTCAGGGATAGGTCTTCAATGACTTGTCATGTTTTTTTCTTGTGTTTTTGTTGTGTTCGTCTGCAATGATAGTGTACCGAGAACGGAGCTGAGTGTAATATGTGCTTCAAGTAGGCAATAAAGTGGAAAACACAGACGTTGTGAAGATTCCATATAATGAACCAACATGCAATTTCTGATTCAAGACCTCACATGGAGAGTACATGAAAAAAATACACGTAAGGGGCATTAAACATGCGAATTTCTTGTTAACCTTTTCATTCCACACGCGATCGTAATTTGAAACCCACATAAAAAAGTAAGTAGAATGAATTTGAATTTCAGGAGGAGGGATTTTTAAAGGATTCAATCGGAAGATCGTCACTATAGAACAAAGTGCACGTAAATAAAAGTGCGAATTTACAAGTACAGATGTCTACCAAAACATGACTGGTTGGTGTGTAAGCATAATGTTGGAATTAAGCAACACAATCCGAAGACTTTTACCGCTCTGGTGAAATGCATAAAACGACTATGATGCTGTCAGACCAAACATCACGAACGAGACAATCCCGGGATTTTGTACATGATTGCCTTGAGCTAAGGATATAACAGCGAACAGTACGACACCTGTCATCTTAGACCTCTGGCTCTTTCCATGCCCTTAAATCTTCTGAAAATAATAAACCTGTTTGGTACTCTGAAAACTAGGCTACCTTCTTCCTCGTACGTTGATAGAAGAGTGGAATTATAACTGGGCTTTACATACATCTGCCTCTCTTCTTCCTGTTGTGCCTGTCCCACAAGAGATAATCTTAACCGATGTAGCTATATGCAAGTCTATCCTTATAATCCCCATCCTCTTATAGATGGTCCTCCCTGTCTCGTCATGTTCCAGTTAAAAAGGTTTCATTTAGGTTGCCTGACGAAAGCTTTCTCTCTTATGCAGCTAACAATCTAGGCTACTGTCTGCGGCGAATAACAAGAACCCTCTAACGAGCGGTGTAGCTCCACGGAAAGGTCAGGGTCGTTTATCAAGGGTAATGGCGTAACGCTACTGTTGACGTTAACACGTGCATGTACAATTGGTAAAACGCTTCTCAGACGTACTTAATTAGTACTCCGACTAAAGGTTAATACCAGTAGTCTATATGCGAGTTCTATCCGAAAGATAACAGACGCAAGCGAAATATCCAATTCATTCAACAAACAGCAACATGCAAATGATACCGTTTTAGTTTCCATAAGATAAGACGTGTTTTTTATCCTCGGTACGTTGGCCCTACAAACACGACATATCCAGGGCAATGGTAAAATACTAAGAATAAAGCCTAGCCAGATCTGTTTCGTCGTGATATTTATCAAAAGATAGTGTTATCACAAGCCGCCTACTACATCAATGAGTAAACTTGTGATAAAGTGTTAAACGTATAATACAAATATGATAATTGTTCACAATAATGTGTGTATAGACTTGTCATTGAGGTATAGCTTATGTATACCTTATAACAAGTAGATACTATTGAAAAACTTTGTTTTCGTGTGTTCAATGGGTCAATCTCATCAGCATGTACATCGTATAGATTAAATAACTGATCTCTTCGGATATCATACGTTTTGATATGCTTCTTCACGTATAGAGCGGATGATAAACTCCATGATGGTTATTGCATTATAAAGGGCGTACCTAGACCAGCATATGTATAAAGAGGTATTATCACCCTCCCTAGAAGTATTAATCGTCATTATTATCGCTATTAGTGATAGAAAGAGTTCACAGAAGATAGCAATATATGTGCGTTGATGGCATCACTAACCTATGCCTTATAACCATTTCTTATACGAAATAATAATGGTATGGTATGAAGCATAAAATCGTGAAGTCATTGATTCTGTACTCATCCAATGACATACAATCACATTTTCCAAATAAAAACCTTCTAAAGTATGAATTTCCGTTGAACTTTGATATTTGCAAAATATACAGCCTTGGCATCACAGACAAATGATGCCATACTTGTCTTCAGCACGCCTCCTTATCCAGTGGGCTACATTCTGCCTCTCAGACGAACTGATATGCAAGAACGAGTCCATCAAAACTCCAAAGAGTGGATCTTGAATTTTCTTGGAACCAATTTCCAAGTCCCTCTTGGGAAAAAGCCTAGCACTGAACGACCAATAGATGTCCATTTTTCTGGGTTGGATTAACGTTAGTGACAATATCAATTAACATGTGGTAGGGAGAGCCCTGTCAGGGTTCTGGAAGCAGCGTTCCCATGATACGAGCAAGTACTCCTGAGACGTATTGGGTAGCCCAAAATTGATCCAACTTCTCTCATCGTTTGCAAATGGTTTTACAATATTGGCAGAGACAAAGAATAAATGGTAAATAGTCTAGTCTGCAGGTCACAGGCTGGTATGATTCTTCAACAATGGGCATTGCTCTCTTCGTGTCGTTTCACCACGGTTAGGATATCAATAAAAGGTACACTGGATATTTCCAGTTTGCTTCAAACGCTATTTGGAATTTTTACCATCTGCACTCTATCTCAATGGTAGTTGTTACATTTCAATTTTGAATGTGATGTATATTGACCGTTCAGATATAGCCATGTGATACATTGTGACAGGAGCGTACACGTATTAAATAATTAATACGGTTTATAGAGTTACATGGAACATATCAAGACAGAACAAAAATATCATTCAACTCTTTTAAGATGTTTCGTGAGTAAATTTTCCTGACGTTACACGATTTCATAAATATATTGCATTGAATAATAACTAACTTGTTCTCATTGCGACATGGCTGCAAAATTGCCGGTGCGATGTAAAATTTAACTCACTCACGTAAAGTTATATTTAGTATGTGGCATGTGTGTAAATCGTGGAAAATGACCACACACATTGTGTGACGTATCTAATTCCAGCTGATTGGCTCATTGTGTAAAGATAGTATTTACCAATGTCACTGACCCTACCACGGTGTCTCATTCACGGAAGATGAATAAATAAAATATTATCCTCGGGACTGTATTATTAACTGCGTTTCTGTCATGTTGGTTTTGTGTAAACATGGGAATTGATTTGGTGGCGGATACGGATTCAGGCAGGAGAAAAGTGCCAAAATATTGATGACTTTTCAAGTGAAGGATCCGGACTTAGTGCTTTGACACTGATTAAAGAATGAGTGAATTTGGGTTAAGTCAGGAGAGGTTTAGGAAAGGACTTGTGCTCCGGACTTTAACTTTTATTGATTTATGAAAAGACTGGGAGTCTAAATTGAGAGCAGTTGAAATTGCTAAATAATTAAGAGAATATCAAACATAATTGAAATTGGAGTTTCCCGTTGTAGAATTCTCCTGGGAATGTTCCGAGGCAATATAATGGCATTTTGATCTAATAATGTTGGTTAACTGGAATGATATGTTGTATTAATTTACATAATATTTATTACAATTTATATATTCCAAGACTAACGCTTATCAAGAATTCTTCGACATGTTGCAGTAAGTTGGAAATGTTGTAACCATTTCTTTGAACTTCATACCATTTTGTTAAGGTTGGCTTTGAATATCAAATGACCGAAATTGCCTGTTAATTGACCAGTTTAATGATGTACATCACAGACATACCCTAACATTGAATAGCTAAGCTAAGCATTAAATGTTTGTCAAGTTGTGCTTTCATCTTATGATGTCAGACTTTAGCACAACGTAGTGATCGGCAGTTCATGTAAATCTACACGCTATATTTCAATTTCACTTCGCGCAGACAAGGATGTGAATTTCAATCGAGAGCCTCCGTCTTATGATACCCTTAACGTAATAGTTATTCTGATGTTTGGAATATATATTTGGCAGATGCTATGTTATTTAGTTTAATATAACATCACAGCATCCCTGCGTCTCACAAGAGACAGAATGCCAGCACACCATGTTATTTGATGCTGTAACCCTTCGCAGCCAGAACAATCCAACAGAAACACCATGTCTATATGATTCTTCTTTCCATGCAAGACCCTATTATTACGAATAGTATGTGTCGAATAACATCTGAATATTGATGTTTCAACTTGTGCACTAAAATAATTGGTTACTTAATATTACACAACCCATACACATTTATACGAAAATGTGAAAATGTACATATAAAACCATTCCATCACGCACGTTCTTCTGTTAAATACTAAATGCTATCTGTACATTTTCCATGTACTGAAACTAAAATTTTTATGTGTTTATCATAATGAATTTCTTTCACTTTTAAGTAACCCTTTACATCCCTATCATGTAATTGCAAGTGTTTGCTGGACAAATGATACATGGAATCTCAAATGGCTCTCGGAGCCTTCTTACGAAATGGCAGGCTAACATCAAAAGGGTTAATGAGACATGTTCTGGCCCGGGGAAGTTCTGCTTACTATCAGTCGGAATAATTGATTAGGGGAGGGGAACACCCGCTCTAAATTAAATAACTCTACTCTATCTAAATGAAATTTCCTCGGCTGTTGTTCTGTCCGCAAGCCCAGCAATGGCCCAGACTTAATCCTTGAACAGTGGGATGGGAATGAATTATTTATCGTTGTGTGAGCAGGGACTTGTGGAGCGTTTGGACAGTCACATCACTATCGGAGGGAAGGTGTTGGGCGAAAATGTGTTATCCCTGATTAGATATTTATCAAACATTTTCCAAGATTGGAGGATTTCTTTGAAATATTGATTTCGTTTTCGGTTGAGTGTGTTTGTTTAGCGGATAAAATGAAATTTCTTGGAGGTTTCTCAGCAAGAGGATTAGCTCCTTCTGTTATCGAATGATAGCTGTATCTTCTAAAAGAAATGTCATATTTATTTTAGCAAGTTAAGTACATTTATTTTTGTTGTTTTTATCCACTTGAATGTATTCTGTTATTTACATGATTTATTCACTGGTTCGTTCATGAATATTGATTGACGAAATGTAACATGTTTTATTAGCCTCCTTTATTACTCTAGAGTGCAAATTATTTAATGACGTCATTCTATTCAAGCAGTATGCAGTATCAAGCACCAGTCATCTGCTTAATATGGCGCGGTAATTTAGTTTGGGTGGGTAGTTGCGTTGCTTGATCAAACTGGTTGTACTGAGTACTGGTTCGAATCCCAGATTTGCACCTACTATGATCTTTGCTTCGTCATCATTATCGCCAAAGTTGCTTCAATCTGCATGACATTGACTCCAAAGGCTCAAAACTGGCGCCATTAGTATACACCACGTGAACGTGAATATATAGTATTTTCCTATATACATGTTCTCTATATGGTTGTTCAGTTCAAGAATTTTAACTATAGGCAGTTTACTGCACTTTTACAGTTATGCATTAAGTTTAACCTTCACGTGACCTTTGGAACCGCCTTGAAACTGTAGCCAACATTTTCACAACACGCACAGAAACACCAGTCCGAGGTCGATAATTGTTTTCAAGAGCCTCTTGTCAGTATGAGTTTACGATCAGTATAAATTATTCACGAGCGTTTCTATTTTCTTACCTGAAATACGCTCATTGGTGTTGATACCTTGCATGCGCTCGTAAAACATTCCCCCGAGTATACTTTGTACATTGATGACGTCAATGCCAGGCTGCCCACCCGTCAAAGTCACTCCTTCCATTACATTTTCGATAAGTGTAAAACACGGGCTCCAGTATTTGCACGATATAGTAACATTACGTTATTGAATTATTTTTTCGTTTTTTTAAGGAGTTTCAGTGCAAGCTGGGTTTGGTTTCTTTTGCAACATCCAATGACATTCTTGGCTATTATCGGCCCATTATTCACAAACCTGAACGTGGTATTCCCCAAAGGAGGTGTAATGAGTTGAGTATTGACAGCTGAACTTTGGAAACTGACGAACTGTTTTCTATATAAAGACGGGATGGTGAAAACGTATTGTTCTTTGTAACACAGTGATTAACATATGTACAATATTTATTCAACTAACCCCAATCACTTCTCTCCCTTCCTCTTCTCTCGCTCCCCTTCTCCCTTCTCTTTCTCTCTATTGTACTTTGGAACACCATCATTAACACTATGTACAAATGTATTCGACTCTCTCACTCTCTCTCTCTCTCTCTTCCTCTCTCTCCCTCTTTCTCTCTCTCTTCTCTCCTCTCTGACGCAAAACAAAGGACCACTCGTTGTTCTACTGGGATGCAATCACGTTATGTAAGACTGGTCCGTTCTGACAAATTACTGCGCCGTCATATTGTGAAAATATAGCGCCCTTGTCTCAGCATGGACCGCCATAATTAAGTCTGGCATGGTCCAGAAGCAATCTGAGATTGCGAATTAAGTCTGCCAGTTACCGGCCTCTTAGGTGACATGTTAAGCACCTGTGTCCTACCCACAACACACTGAATTTAGATGTGCTAATACGAACTGGCAAATGTTGAGTAATATCCTCGTTAAGTGTCTGGCATAACACAAGACTAGAATAGAGCCTTGTGTCCTGTGCCCTGCACACGTTGGCTTGGACCTGCGTCCACAGATCATTCTGATATCACTTGATTTATCCATCTATAATGTACTCTCAAATCAGTCCATAATTTATTTTAGCTATACAGTAGATCTTTCAGAGACTTCATCCTGATTACAGTATTGTCATGGAAATGATGTTGCTTAAATCCAATCTGAGTTTATTGTGAAGATACAGCCTGTGTCAATGTGGCCTCTGTCTCGAAGCACGGTTTGATGCGCTGCAATTCCATTGTGCTGAAACTGTCATTGTAATTATTTCTAGGTTGTGGTTTATGCAGGAGTTCCTATTCAACCCACGCCACCGTGCTTTAAGTTGTCGAGACGTTGAGTACCCTTGAACATATGCATAGAGATGTGCATTGAGTTCTGATAAACAGGTCACACTGCTCTAGAGGAACATAGACCTGTTGTCACCAACAGCCTATGTGGGTTGTAATTTGTTGCCAAGGTGATTTCGGATTCATCAAGAGATTTACAAACGCTGACTACTATGAAAAGCAATTTGATCTTTTGTAGCCACATTATGGACAAGAATGGCTGTGTATATGAATTGTCATATATGCATGTGAATTTGGGTCTTTGTGTCCTTCTGCAGTATGAAGGATAAAGCGCTTCAACCTTGCTGATGAAGCACATCTCAAAATCTTATTGAACTCAATCAGCGGGCTCATCGATATTTAATCATCCCCGTGACGTTGCATCATTTCCATTCTGTAATCACGAAATTAATTAACCTCCACTAATTATTTATTGATCGCGTTGATGGTGAAATGTACCAGACGTGTGCCCATGAGTGACACCTTGTTGATATCATGTAATGACAAGCCCTCCTTGTAATCAAGGTGAACAAAGACAGCACCACTCGTTCCACTCCTGACATTTTAACTGAATGAAAGCCAAATTGATTCCTGGAAGTTAGAGCCGATGAACCAAAGATCAGGTGTTTTCTACAACAGAAATAATCTGGCACGATGTTCCGTGAACATTGTCAGGTGTGCTCCCCTTCTCTCTCCCGGAGAATAACCACATGGGACACAGAAAAAGCATCAGGTTGGCCATTTGTGATGGCGCATGTTCTGTTGACTAAACCCTGACATGATCATACTGGCAAGGCAAATTATTTTGTCTGCAATCTTTCTTATACACAAAGGATTGTAGGATTAGCTGCTAACGTATGTGAAAACTTACAGCCATTTGGTACTGGTCGGATTGGTGGGGGGGGTGGGGTGGGGATACGGGAGGTAGGCACCGTGTGCGTAGGCTAATGCTTTCGGTTGGATCGATGGTGTTCCGAGTTCAATTCCCATCATGGTCACAATGTGTGAAGCCCATATTTAATACTGCGCTAAGAGCAGCGCTAAACCAATTTCTAGTGTGTACAGTCAAAAATGCCTGCACGCTTACAAAAAACTAAAAATAACCAACTTTATAGTTAAGGGTACAACTTAATAATATTTACTACAACATTTGTCATGATCCCAGATTGGTTGAAAACATGGACAACGTTAGCGGTACGACTATCCTAAGCCAATGTTAACGGTACGACTATCCTAAGCCAATGTTAACGGTACGACTATCCTAAGCCAATGTTAACGGTAGGACTATCCTAAGCCAATGTTAACGGTAGGACGATCCTAAGCCAATGTTAAAGTATGGGTGTTACGATCACCTCAGCGCTACGGTCGCTTTGTTGAACGGGGCCCTGAATCTGATCAGTGAAGGTGTGTATAGGTATGTCCTACGCCCACGTCAATTCGTGATGGTAATGAGGTCAATCAATTATTCATTGTTCTTTTTGATAGGTGTCTATTGTTCCTTACATTCAATGGTGCCGCTACACTAAATGTAGGCAGAACACACCGGCTAGCCTGATCCAAGTCATGTCTGAAGCGCAGAGACTCTTTCTGATGCGCTCTACCAGTAAGACGTTATTGTCCTCCAGCTGTATCCTTGTCACTTCGTGGGAACTCATAAATAGATAACAATACGTTCTTTATATTGTAAATATTAGCATAGCTTTCGATTTTGAATCTGTTTGTGCAAACACGCGGGCGTTCAGCCAAGGGGCAATGCATTACGTAGACAACGCAACCAAAGTCAGACTCGACATGAACGCGCTGGGATTGATCAAGCAAACAGAATGCTTTCCGAACCAATAGCATGCCTTTTCTCAAGTGACAGGCGAAACCAGTCGATAAAAGAGTCGCTAACAGTCCATTAACAGTGTATTGAAAAGACAGATCGATTTTTGCAAGACATTTAACATAAATGCGTTACTTACAAAACCATTAGAAAGACCGTGTTTGTATAGTGAATATGCATTTATTCATCATCGTTTTATTTTGTTAGAAGCGTCTTTATATTAGACGGATGTCGTCCGCGTGTTGGTCCTTCCGGTTACAAAGGTAATTGCCGTGTGCGGGACTACTCTCTTTTGCCTCTCAATTACTAGAGTGCAATACTGGCCGGAGAGTGCATGCCTCGTCAAAATGAAACGCAATAAAGTGGAAATACTGCTTTCTTCCGACATTCCCACAGTACTCTGAACTTGATCCCTTAACGTAAGGGACGATATCTCACATCCTGAATTGTTAACAGCTACACGTGCCTTTCAAGGGCTCTGGGTATACCCGGAGATAGTTTGATCGACTCCTTTCGGATATGGTTAATCATAAACGTTCAAGTAAATTGTCTTATCTCAGTGGAAATTTTTCAGATCGCGTTTAAGAGGAAAGCACATTTAATCGCTGCGGTACTGCTCTTTGTATTCTGACTTCCGGTGACTGCTCGCTCAACTTCCTTTTGATGCGGAGATCAAACAGACAGTTTATTGTCCCATGTAATGTGGTGGTTCAGTTGACAGTCATTTTCCTCCGGTAGAGCTCATAATAACAGGATGAAAAAACTGGAACAAGGCAGCGCATTAGGTATACAATGGATTGTGCTGGTAGTTGTGGGTGTTTATTACCCGTCGGCCATAAATTTTCATTGTTAGGCTTTTAGACCTTATATGATGCGCCGATAAATAACGTTAGGGACACAGGAAACAACGATCATTTTGTTGAAATTAGAATGAAAAGAAGTAAACATCTTTAGTTTTCATTTACTCCTCATTCACTTCAGATAACTACGAGGGAACAGGATCATTATCTTTACGTTATTATGGCCTAATGGAAACTAACTGCAATGCTTTATTTACGATCCGATATGTTTATGATCGTTACGTTAAGCAGTGGGTTGGCCTCGTTCTCAGGACATATTTATTTTTCTTTCAAAGAAGGCTGGTTGCGACTCGATGGAGTTTGTCGTTAAGCCTCTTTTCGGCGTCATCCCTTCAAGATAACACGCGTTTACGGCGTAAGAATTAATGATGTTTTACATTAACGAGTAGATTATCAATGAGGCAGAAATAGATAAGGTTCTTTTTCGCTACCGTTGTGCAAAGCAATTTCAAGAAAGAAAAGCAGATACATCTAGCGTGAAATTTAATAGTGCATTACGAAAAAGAAAAGTCATTTCCAAACGTTCCCGAAAATATTATAGCTTCTATCTGTGAATTCAGACATTTTCAATGACAAATAAGTCAGAAGTTTTTTTTCTTAATATTTTACAAACTGTATTGAAAAACCTTATTTTAACATTCGTTACACAAAATTCGTCAAATGTAAAGTCTGTTGATTCTTAAGGCGGAAGAAACATACATGATCCACTTCTTTCTCAAGTTATTTCTTAAAAATTTACTTTGTCAAGTTTACCCAAGGACCGAAATAAATTATTTCAGAAAAGGGTAATGTTTACTTACTGGGCACTTTCAACTCGACAATCGAGTAGACGTATTGCCCACGTTATCCAACAATACCACAGCCGCAGTCTGTATTGTTTTGCACTAGCATAAACCCTAACCTTGTCAACACAAATACAATGTCAGTGCATATAAAAAGACCAGTATTTACATTCATTCTATAATTATAAAAAAAATCGAAAAATTACAAAAGTGACCTAAAGGTCTGATCTTAACTTGACTTGTCTTCATATCAAACATCACTATCTTCTCCCTAAAGTCAGCGATGAACCTTTCTGTAAATAGACCAAGCATACAACGTACATGTATCAGTTCACACCATCCAGCGAGACTTCAGAAAAAAGCTTTTAACGAATATGTGCAGAGCATATAGACAACAAGGTTCTGATCAATAAATGTCTGTGTCTCTGGCACGGCTGTAACCAACAGACCATGTACACAAGGGCTGTGTCCAACATTGCTATAAAAGTCAACGAACAAAGGAGATTGTTTTTCTTATTTGACATTATCATTGTATTGATTGCTTTGCCTTTTGTTCTCGCTATGCCTAGTTCCTGGAAGGACATAGATAACCACTGTTGCCTTAGCAATTCGTCTGCGGAGAACATGATATATGTGAATACATATATTACTTCGGATGACCGTTTATTTAAGGGCGATGGTTTGGGAATGATTTGTGTGATATTTAATCGCGATCATAACTGTGTAGGGATCTTTTGTGCATTACGTGAACATACAAATTATATTTATGCAAATGATTATTGAACGTCTTTGAGGAGATATAAATAACAGACTTGCACCAACTGTTAGCATGAATTTCGTTTTTAGCAAGTTGTTTATTGTTATGTCAATCCATACCAACGTGTCATTGTACTGCACATGCAATGGCTCAGTTGACAGAATTGATTGCACTGGCTTAATCGGGATCTATGAGAATAGAGATATCAACAAAAACAATCCTTACTGTCATTGGCCTCTCTGGGGTCCCAATATATCATATAGCATTGGCGTGAATATCGTTCGAGTAATGTAGTTAGAGTATGTTAATATATTTCTGTTTTACTTCCTCTCACAATGTCTTTCTTCCTCCTGCTCTATTAGGTTCCTGTTTTTCGTTAAATAGGTCTAGTAAACCCATCCGAGGCAATGTAGTGTAGAACAGAATGAATATAGAATAAAATGATATAAAGCAACATAACATACTTAAGCCCACAAACACAGAAATGCAGTTTGCCCAGTTAAAAAGACGTTTCTCTCTAAACATAGCAACTCTAAAAGTATCATGTTTACCATGAACAGTGCCAGGATATTTTCATTTATGAATGTCGGAAATCCGATTAAACGTGATCCATCCCGGTGATTTATCCCCAAACTTCCGACTCAGGCCGCGTCTTTGACTAATAAACACCGCGAGAAGGTAAGCCGATTTACTCTTAATCTCTTATGAGGTGTCTTCCGCGGTAGGACAAGGGTCTAATAAAAACAGGCCAGTGGATTCCCCAGGGCTGGGATTCATATATTGATTTCATGTTTGTATCAGCGTGTACACTAGTTTCCACATGTCCATAAGTACATTATTCTTTTCAAGTTTTAATCTGACCTCAGCGCTGTATGTAAGAGCATGAATTGTGAGTATACTTATCGTCGTTATTAGCAATATTCCAGCAATATCACGGCAGGGGAAAACAGAAATAGGCTTCTCATAGTGTATCCTTGTTAACGAGTCGAATCCGGACATTCAGCGTGACAAGCGAACGCTAAAACATTTGGCTACTAAAGAGCTTCAGAACAACAATAAACATTTATACAATGGAACCAAGTGTATATGTGGACATAATCGGTGCTTAGATGCATATGATGGCATTACCTTTTGTGTTCCATAAAGAGAATAATTCTGTTTCTCCATCATGTTTGCGTGAACACCAATGTAATGTTCCGGACCATCTTTTAGAATATGTTGAGCTGATTGTATATCCCCTTAATGCATTGTAAGTACTAGTACCTTACCTTTGAAATGGTGAGGCAGAGGATCGAACTCCGAACTTCCGCTTTCCGTACAGACGTTCTAACCACTATGCCACGGATACCGAAAACCCCAATAGAAACTGAAAATAACTACACATTTCACTATGACCAGTACAACTAACAATAACACAAATTGAGAATTTGAACTTGAATTTTTAATGTTTGATATTAACACATTTTATTTAAATTTATGATCAAACATATCCATCTTCAACCAGATTTAACAATTACGTCTCAAAATGAATCTGAATATGTGATTCCAGAACATCCAAACGAGAGAAATTAAATTATGTTTATTTTCGTCTTTGAGTATAATGATCTCCACATCTGTATATAGACAACAGTTTCAAGTTGTCAACACGGTCTCATATAGTCACCACACAACAGAACCAATGTTTAACGCAAGCATAAAGATGAATTAGCTTTCAAAAGGAAAGGAAGTACCCTGAAGTGACATTGAGACTGTACAGGGCAGATTGATGGTGGAGGATGACTGGGGATGAGCTTCTCAGTTTGATAGTCACACTGGCTAGACGTGTCTTTGTCAATATGCCACACATGATGCCAGGAACTGAATGCTGGAGGAAGCCGTCCTGTTGGAATGGTTTTCCTTACTCACAACAGACCCTCTTGTACACTCAGGGAAAGTGGCCGTCGGTTTTCAACTTAATCCATGGGTAGACACTTTTAGTAGATGCAGATGTTTAAATGGCCTAACTTGTAGGTTCCATAAAAGTGCCAGGTCCCGGCAGGGGTTCTGTAAAGGTCTTAATGCCATTTTGAGATAATTTCGATAGTCGTATAATCTATTGTAGGATACTTTTCATCTTAGTACGGTCGTGGCTAATGATTGAGTATTCATTACCATTCTGCAGTAGCAACTAATATCTAACTTCAACACATCAACGCTAGAGAATAGAGTCTCGAGTATTTGATGAAACATAATTATTCTGTAAGGCGTAAAAGCAAAATGATGATGAAAACTATATAAATGGATGAAAAACAAACGCTGTTAGCATGTCTTGTTCTACCAGTTATAATCATTGCCGTGCTGCGGTAGGGATCAATGAATCATTACCATTGATATCATCACTAGGTCCGCTAGATTCTAATGAATGGGTAATGATTACCATTGATATCCCCACTAACGTGCGGTAGAGGCTAATGAATGGATAATCATTACCACTGATAACACCAGTAAGGTGCGGTAGAGGCTAATGGATGGATAATCATTACCACTGATATCCCCACTAACGTGCGGTAGAGGCTAATGGATGGATAATCATTACCACTGATAACACCAGTAAAGTGCGGTAAAGGTTAATGAATAGGTAATCATTTCCATTGATATCCCCACTAACGTGCGGTAGAGGCTAATGAATGGGTAATCATTACCACTGATAACACCAGTAAGGTGCGGAAGAGACTAATGGATGGATAATCATTACCACTGATATCACCAGTAAGGTGCGGTAGAGGTTAATGAATGGGTAATCATTACCATTGATAACACCAGTAAGGTGCGGTAGTGGCTAATGAATGGATAATCATTACCTGGGTAATCATTACCATTGATATCACCACTATTGTGCGGTAGAGGCTAATGAATGGATAATCATCACCACTGATATCACCAGTAAGGTGCGGTAGAGGGTAATGGGTAATGATACATTACGGTTCATGCCAGCGCCTTGAGCATGAACTAGTTGCCTGGATATGTGCGCTATATAAATATGCTATAATAATAATAATAGAGGTTAATGAATGGGTAATCATTACCACTGATATCATCACAAAGGTGATGTATGGGCTAATAAATGGGTAATCATCACCAATCTCTATGTAATGATTACAATAGTGTGGTAGTATCCAATGTGCTAGTAATCAATGTAATTGTAATCATAGCGGCTTAGTTGCAGCCACTATCTGAGGTATCATAGCCATTTCTTTCATTACTATCCTGTGGTAACGACCAAGTATACATAGGTAATGATTAATGTTGTGCCTTAGTGGCCAATATCTGAGTTATTATTGTTAGGTTGTATCCAATGTCTGAGTAATCATTACGAAAACGAGACAATGAACATGATACATCTACACACGTTTAGCGCTAATAGCTGTATTAGTGAGTGAGTTTAGTTTTACGCCGCACTCAGCAATATTCCATCTATGTGGCGGCGGTCTGTAAATAATCGAGTGTTGACCAGACAATCAAGGGATCAACATCATGAGCATGGATCTACGCAATTGGGATACGATGACATGTGTCAACCCAGCCAGAGAACCTGACCACCCGATCCCGTTAGTCGCCTCTTACGACAAGCATGGGTTACTGAAGATCAATTTTCACCCGGACCTTCACAGTTAGCTGTAGCTGTAATCATCACGATATACAAATGTTCCTTATGTGGTAATTGCCGTGTAGAAAACGACATCACTTCATTGAGAGTATATGACAGATCCTCATGAAAGACGTTGAATGGTTGTGTAACTGTTACGCGAACGTCATCACTATCATCACTGCTACCATGATATTATGGAACAATTCACAAAGATTGCTTATGAATCCCAAAAGGTCGGATTATTCAGTTGTAGGGTGCTTTTAACGTCAGTTGTTGTTCCCACCAGATACTAATATAAGTTCAGAAAACATAACAAACACAATTTTAGAAGTAACGGAAGAAGTAACAGTAAACTTGCTGACATCAATGATAAATATTTTTTCGAAATACAGCTATTGATTTTGTAAAAACATGTAATAATTGTCGTGACATCCATCGATTTGATCACTCATTTTTTCCAAGCCACTTTCCGGTCCCAATAACCTGTATTCGTTAATCTGAACATGCAATAACCAGTTCAGAATTTTAATCAAGTATCACACGAGTAACGCACATGTGCAAATAGTCATGCAAAGGAGCCTGACATTGTGTGCCATCCTCTCGTCGTATCATATTGCATGAAGGTGTCAGCATTTCAACTCTTACGCATTATTCTATTCATATATAATGTTCTAATACACATTTATCAGTAATATTGACTGTTCCATACACACACAGAGATGCACTATTAAAAGCCCCTAGGCAGACATTCAAAAGCCATTTCATGTATTTACATTAGATTTGAGTATGGCTACAAACGAAATTGGAATCTCTAGATACGGATGCAGAAAAAGCAATCGACCTGCAATATGCAGGCAGAGGGTGCAAAAACTCCCCCAGATGTGCTTTTTGTCGACGGCCCCATCTGGACTGGTAATAGAAACGAGAGTGACATTGGTTCTTAGTTTGAACAAGGATTTCCATCTCTTAAAGCTGAGTTGACATCTTCCATCGTCCCTTGTCATATCGTTCGTACATGACATACTTCATCACTGTTCAAGAAGAACCTATGAT
Source organism: Haliotis laevigata (assembly GCA_008038995.1). Taxonomy (NCBI): domain Eukaryota; kingdom Metazoa; phylum Mollusca; class Gastropoda; order Lepetellida; family Haliotidae; genus Haliotis; species Haliotis laevigata. The sequence continues at coordinate 42,172 of VKKT01001579.1, read as the reverse complement.
GAATGAACAACTCGAGGTAAGCATGAGGACGATTCCAGTTCCACAGCTTCTTCAGATATTACTAGCCTTGACACAGGGTTCTCGCGCTTACGTAAATTATTCATCCCACGTTTACCGTTATGAAAGAATATGTCCTCGGTATCAAATGAATGCATGTTGACTGTGATAACATTCCCCTCCTTTGAAAGAATATGGACAGGTTATTACAAAGTGACAATCTGAGGATATTGCAGCGACAGAGAACCCATTTATTGGACATCAAAGAGAAGCATGGCTGGGCATTTATGTACAGGTTTTATGTCAAAATGATGTGGCTTTCAGGATACGATAATATCATCTACATTTACGTAAATGTATCTGCAACATATACGTATTAGTATTAACGTATCGGATGGAAGAATGTTAATTTGTATTCTCTTTAACGTTTGTATGACTGAAAACATGCAGTCATGAATATATTCTACTCCGTACTCCAAAACGTGATTGTTATGTCAATTCAGCCAAAGTATTAAACCAAAGATTATTTTGTGCCCAAAAATGGATTCAACAAGCCTATTACCATGTAAGAAAATAAACAATAGTCCTTAGAGAATGGTCAGAGGACAGTGATGTATCATTTTGATTCAAAAAAGGGTGTAAGAAAAAATCTTGCTTCACCTAAACCTTTAAATTAGCCCTCAAGGGAGGCAGCGAGTACCTTATGTGTTCAGATTCTAAGACAGTTCATCCACATGACAAAAGACGTGGCAGAACCGATTTGTCATCGGTAAATTATCTATAAAAAGACAGAGTCATGAGTTTCCGCTCTGAACTACTTCACCCGCGAACGATTGAGAACGCGAGATGTTAAAGATACAATTGTCTTGGGAAAACAAGATCCATACGCACGGAACCGTTTTACGTTCTGTTGGAAGTGTTGTCTTTTGAAGATTTCATCTTAGGTTCCTCTCCGTATCAAAGGCGATTCTGAAGTATGTTGATACGTGCATCGGAATTAGAAATCAATAGGTAATGGATATTTCTCTGCATGAGCATGTTCTCCAGATGGACAGAAATCTGAAATAATCAAACTATGAAACTACTTTTCACAAGATTTATTCTGCTGACTTAAAAAGGCATCAAAAGTATTTAAGAATCTGCTGATCATATGCTACATTGGCACAAACCTATTAAACAACATCCTCTTAAATTATTTCTTTTCAAGAGGCAGGAAACTCATATCCCAATTAACATCACCTGAGGCAATGAGGCGATACTATTTTCATTAAAGCTAATAACGTCAAAGATAAATTTCCTCCGTTTAATCTCACGTTCCCACTTATGATGATCCTTCCCATGACTCACGCATCTGTTTGATCTTTACGCCAAAAGGTACAACAGTAAAATATAATAAGATAAACTTGGTATTATAAAATCAGCAGCACGGATAAAATACTAAAAGGTATCAATGCAGACTGATACATTATAATATTGATACAAATATATATTTACAAATATAAACTTTACAACCCCCTTTTTAAAGCCTAAAATCAGTATACCATTAGACGCTAAAGCTGTCTGTGATGTGCTCCAAGCATAATGGATTTTGTTTAGTTTTTTGTAGTTTTAATATGCACAATGCATTGTTTTCATAATTTCTTTGATCTTACAGCATCGAGTTTGAAAACTCAGTCGGTGTCTGATTAATGTCCATTCCATTGAAGGTGTTGTTTTGTAATTTTCTAATTTGTAATCCCATTTATTTTACTAAAATGACAATGAAAGTCACAAAGGCGCTTGGGAAATAATATTCGAATATTCATTATTGCTTTTATATGAAAAGGAATGTCAGAATGAATTAAATTGATTTCATAGTTATTCGGTTTCCAAAAGTTCACGTCAACAGAAATTGCATTTAACGAAAGAATGAAATAAAAACGCAGCATATCAATTGCTAAATATCCAAGACAGGATCTTTTTCACTTTATCCACCAAAGTTAGTCATGCCTACGGACTTAATGTTTTCTGTCTACATGGCGCCGTCTCTCTGTCTCACAAAATACTTATACCTATTTTCTGGTGGGGACAATGTGCGGCGAACAAGTACGATTAATATACGTTTAAGATGTGAGAACGTCCATCTAAGCAAGACGGATCTTTCTTGAATCAAAAGGGATACTAAGTAAACGCGTATATTTCACGTACAGAATAGCCAAAGTAAAGTCACGAACTCTGAGAATAAACTGATAAGAAATATCAAACACAGAAAATGAGAAACCTAAAGACGTTAGACGACACTTGTAGAGGGAGGGTTACCAGCATCAAGATTGAAGAGAGGAAGAGGGTCATACATTGCAATCCAGGACTTGGCTTGTGTCAGCAAAATCAGCTTACAAAAATGATGTGAAAATCATTTTGTCATAAATATTCTCCCTCTTATCTCTACCTAGAAGCTGTGCAAATTTTGATATTTTTTACATCTTCGTCCCTTAAATCTGCCAAGTCAAAATGAGGAATTTATCGAAATGTATCATTTTCTAATCAAAAGAGTACAGCACCAATGTTTTCCTTGTCGTTGGCAAGTTGTTTCAGCAAGTGATTTATCCACCGTATCAGTATAAATTGCTATGTAGTTTGTGAGCTGCTTGTTGGGGTGCCAAGTGTACTGATAGCTCTCAACAGCATATTGTCATCAATCACCTGGGAGTTCTAGAATAGAGAGGTCTTATCGCCGATCCAGTAAAACAAATATTTGGCATATTGTGAATGAATGCCGCATGAATTGACGTCTTTTCATCAGTTAATCTAAACGTTTTTGTGTAGGTTATGGAATATTCATCTCCACAGAGTCATGCAGCGAGTAGTACGTGTCGTCCTCGTGAGAATACGTTATCCAATTTTTGCCCTGGAATAATATCACTGGTCACTGCAACAAAGGGCATGTGCTCGCATTGCAATAATATTTGCTCAGCTCTTGTTTCGTTTTCCAAATCTGATTAGAAACCGACCTCCATTAAAATTTATTTGGTTTCTACACTGCACGCTGCAGACAATACCAGAGTTAATATGTAAAAAGCAATGCGATGTCCTTCGTTGTGGCAGAGTATGGAAGTAGCATGATCTGATATGTGTTTGTCAATGACACCGTTGCCTTTGTTTACTGAAGAATACACCACTATTCCGATCATTTTTCGGTATTTTTAGTGCGAGTGTTCAACCGTAATGATATATTTTATATTCAGGATTGTTCTAGTAATAATAAAATGACTCTTGAGGATTCCTGGATGGAATTTGACTCAACGTTTGTGGCTAAATGCATCGGATGGAGGGACTGGTTGACTTGGTTGTCATGGTGTCACGGTGTCACGGTACTGTAACGGCGTGTACAGTCGTTCATTAATCGATCACTGTAGTGACTGCCTATCTAGAACTATACTCCCCATCAAAAGTTGAGACTCACTATTGTAAATATAGCCACTTTCTTCAGGCAACTGTTCTAAACTAAATTTTGCAAAATAGTCCATATTGTTTAAAGGTACTGTTTACACATGAACTGTAGTATTGTAAAACAAATTCGTACAGTTGAAAAGATTGTCCTGAGTTCAAGAAATGATAAAACACAGTGAAAATTGGCGAATTCTTAACAAAACTTTACACCAAAACGCAACTGATCACATTCATGATATTTGAACCTGCTTTACAGCAATGTGATGCATGCTCTTCGTGCAGTTCTTCTGCATAAGGTTTGCAGATGGTTCCCCGAAGTTAGTGGAGAAATCAATATTCGATGTAACCATATATATATATACATAACATATAGTGACTGTTTTCAGTGAGTCTAAACTTTTGATGGCAAGTATAGTTGGTATAGTGAATATTGTTTTAACGGTATCTTTCAATTGTATTGATGTTGTAAGAACTTCAGTGACTGCTAGAATACTTCAGGGGCTTCAGGGCGGTGGGGTAGCCTAGTGGTTAAAGCGTTCGCTCG
>VKKT01001578.1:44488-58074 GCA_008038995.1 Haliotis laevigata | reverse complement strand
TTTGTTAGAGCCTCTTATAAACAATGTTCCTTCTAATTTGTTAGAGCCTCTTGTAAACAATGTTCCCTCTAATATGTTAGAGCCTCTTATAAACAATGTTCCCTCTAATTTGTTAGAGCCTCTTATAAACAATGTTCCCTCTAATTTGTTAGAGCCTCTTGTAAACAATGTTCCCTCTAATTTGTTAGAGCCTCTTATAAACAATGTTCCTTCTAATTTGTTAGAGCCTCTTGTAAACAATGATCCCTCTAGTGTGTTAACAATGTTCTTTCCAATATGATATGGATTCTTCTAAACAATGATCCCTCTAGTCTGATAAGGTCTCCTGTAAACAATGTACCCTCTAATTTGTTATGGCCTTTTGTAAACAATGTTCCCTCTTGTAATTTAAACTTTGGCTTATCCTAATGAAAGCCATGTTTAATTCACACAATGTAAAATTTGTGAAACAAACTTCAGGATTTCCCCTGTGATATTCTGAAAAATTTTAGAAAGCGGAGTAGTCTCACACTAATGGACAGTGGCTTTGTCTAACCTAGCAAATACACACACAACAAAGACTACACAATACACAACAGTGAATTCAGAATCCCCACATAATAATGCGCTTTGCTGCAACACCAAGTCCACTCTAGACCTGGACTACGCTGTATCTGATGCAAGCAGACGTCTGCTGCTGATGCGCTAGTCCTTATTTCACTGAATAATTTACTGCCTTCATGACAGTGGTGAAAGGGGTTTTCCCTGTTGCCATGGCAATGATGAGTTAAAATGTAGGTGAATCTCTACCATTTGTGTATGATGCTACTCCAGGGTGAAGAATTCTCACAGTCAGGATAAATTTGGGACAGGTGACTACAAGTAACATATCTCCATGTCGGTCAATGTCTATCAGCTTTAGCTGATGATGAGCAGCAGGGAAACATCCCATCCAATTCATTCAGGCTAACATGGTTAAATTCCTGTCTTTCTACACAGTCCCTGAATCATATTATTCCCCCCTACTGCCCAGCCCTCCCTTCACTGCTAAAGCCCTAAATGAATCAAGTCTAGATTTCCTCAAGTTCTGAATCTCTGGTCTCCCAGGGGCTCCTTTTCAATTTAAATGGGCTTGTTTGTTACTATCAAAATTATATATATTCAGAGACAAAGCGTTAGTCTAATTTATTTGCTACAGACCTGAATTTAAAAAAACAACAACTCATGGATCCACTAACACTTTAGTATCTATTCAAGATATCCCTATACTGACATTTCGCCCAGGAAACAATGTCTACAAATCAACATTTCAGATGGAGCCCAGAACAACGCAGAATTACTGGCGGAGGCAATCCAGACTTGCCAAATCATTCCAGACTTGAGGAGGATCACAATCAGTTTTCCCAATATTATGCCGAGATTGAAAACATTTACTATTTCCTGTTACACGTGACTTGGATGCTCAGGAAATGGTGTCCCTTATTGAAACCAAACAGATTGACGAGTCATCATTAGATTTTACATGTCCTCAGCATCATTTGGTTTTCTGTGCCTTGACAATTCACATGAATTTTGAAAGTTACCTTTAAGATTGGGCATACTGATTTGATTGAACACTAACATACTCCACATATATTCTTGATACTGAAGGCACCTTACCATGAAATACAGAAGACTATAATGTAGATGACACCTTGTACATTGTTCACAAATGTCCAATGAGGAAATGCAGAACCAATATATAAGTTCTCCAAAAATCACAAAAGAACAATAAAAAAAATCACAATATTTAAATAAATAATATTGATTACTAGATAGAGCAAGTGAGTGAGCTGCCAGTAGCACAAAGCTATGTTAGTGCTACAGTGATTGCAACTCAAATACTTTAACATAGATTTACAATAATCAAAGCATTAAGACAGCTCCTGGCAACAGTATTCCAGTTACAGTATGTCACAGTCGGTAAATTTAATGTAGAAGGAGTCCTCCAACCGAGGCAGGTCTCGGGCATTTATCTCTGGTTTTAAATGAGCGAGTGAGTGTAGCTCTATGCTGCACTCAGCAATATTCCAGATATATGGCAGCGGCCTGTAAATAATCGAGTCTGGACCAGACAATCCAGTGATCAACAGCATGAGCATCGATCTACACAAATTTTGGGATACGATGACATGTGTCAACCAAGTCAGCGAGCCTGACCATCCGATCCCATTAGTCGACTTTTACAACAGGCATGGGTTACTGAGGACCAATTCTAACCCGGATCTTCACAGGTCACTTTTTTAAAGCCTGAGCAAAGTGGTCACAAACCCAGAAACTGAAGAACCCAAGGGACTTAACTCATTGAATTGAGGCACCTCAGATTACAGGGCCACCCATGTCCTCTCATCCGTAGAGTGAGTGAGCGAGTGAGTTTGGTTTTACGCCACTTTTAGCAATATTCCAGCAATATCACAGCGGGGAACCCCAGAAATGGGCTTAACACAATGTACCCATGTGGGGAATCAAACCCTGGTCTTCGGCGTGACGACGGAACGCTTTAACCACTAGGCTACCCCACCGCCCCTCATTCTTAGAGTAATGAACATAAAGTGAGAGATGAAGAATCACATTAATTAATACCGGTAGATAAATGACTTTCTACTAGCATGTCACCAAACCCTGTGACCAACACAGCTGACACACAAGATAACAGAGCATCCCTCCTTCACAAATATATTTAAAGTTGCCTACATCCTCTACAATTCATCATCGATGACAAGAGCTGCAACTGTTAAAACATCTGACACTACCCTGACTAGGGAGTCATCAGAAAGCAGGGTCACTGGCATCCATGACATTCGGACAAATAGTATTTTACACTATTTTAATCTAGGGACACGCTTCATTTCTAAACCACAACACTAGAATATGACATCGCTTCAGATGGCTGAGTGGGTTAGACTGCAGACTTTGTGTGCTGGCAATTAGGTGCCTGACTCGGAGAGTGTGGGTTCAAATCCCGGATGGGACTCAACCCCAAAAAGTATTAGAATCTGCACTTAACTGAAAAAGTGTAGTCCCAAATATACCATACATTATGTAGAACATGACAAGGACCAATGACTTAAACACCTAAAAAGCTGAAAATGTGACACAGTCATTTCACCAGGCTTTCAAAACATGTGACCCTAAAACACTCCTTCCAACCTGCGACAGTCAACACCAACGCAGCGATGGCTATCATGTTAAATTCCAAAGGTTGTACTTCCTTCCTAGGACAATGATTGTGAAGCCCACAGCCACAAAAAGCTTTCACTCTGGCACGTTAACGAACCATTTAATTCCTCCGGCCACAATGAGTAACTGTTCTCCAACTATTGATCAGACCATGTTGAACCGTGGTCACCATCAATCCCTGTCGTTAATGCATTAGATGGCAATGCTGAGGAAATATTTTCATATACTCAAAGGCAAAATTAACTGTCATCAAATAAATTTAACTGCAAACATAACAAACCACTTGTCAAGACAGACAGTATTTCGTTTAAAATCGTATTTGGGGTATCATTTAAAACCGTATTTAGGATGTTGTTTTAAATCGTATTTTGGATGTCATTTTAATCTTATTTTGGATGTTGTTTAAATCATTTTGGGATAAAAAAATTTTTTGTAAATCTGTACTGGGGAGAAAAAAATTATCCATGACTTTGACAAAGAAAACTGTTACGGATAATTTCAATCTAAATATTTATTGCTTAAAATATAATTATACATGTCTGGATTATTTGAAAGCTTACGCAGTTCATCGTCAGCCACATAAAGTAATGTTAAACATGAGAGTACACGTACACAAAGAGATCTTAGCACTACGAAGATCGTAATTCCCATATTTTAACACAGACTTTCAACAGTAGTAGCACCAAGATTGTTTTATGCATGTGCTCCAAAAAGAATGTTATAATCTATGAAGATCCGTAAAGATCCAGGTTGCTGACCTGGTTGACACATGACATCATATCCCAATTGCATAGATCGATGCTCATGCTGTTGATCACTGGATTGTCTGGTCCAGACTCGATTATTTACAGACCACCGCCATACAGCTGGAATATTGCTGAGTGTGGTGTTAAACAACAACCAAACTATAATATATGGACATAATACTAAGTTGTGTTTACTTTTTAAAAAGTACAGAAGTCGGAACTCTTCAGGACATATACTCTTCACAATGAGCTGTGACCTCTTTACATAATATCAAAGGCTAACAGCAGCAAATGTTATCTTCATGGCACAGAGAGGAACAATCGAATCAATTACTGTAAGTTCAAGTATATGTGGGAAACTGGGTAGAATACTCCCCAGACATCTCCCACTGTCAGGAACATATTGAAAATAATTATACTGTCATTAAATATTCTGTTTAGATGGGTTGTCATGTGGAGATGGCAAATGATCTTTGGCAAAATAGGACAATCTCATGAGGACTGAACTGGAATGCTACAGATGACTGTAGATAAGCCAATCTGAGAAATAGGGCACTGGATAAAGCTTGGATTTGAATTAATGATCATATATTTCTGGTACACCAAGAGAAATAACTCTTCACGAACTGATTCGTCACATCTGGGACAAATGAGCCACTTATGCCCGTTCTGCATCAGTAACACTGTCAGTCAAAGATACTCTGTCACATGTTGTAAGTTTAATGTACCAATCCTAAAATTTGATAAGGACAATGTCACATGCATAGGTGTAGGGTGTTGTCTGAAGATACTTAATGCTAATAATGAGTAAATGTTGACTGCCACAGTCTGTATAATTCGAGGAATGTCACAGAAGTCTGTTAACATTTGCTGCTGTTTAAGCCTTTGATATTACGTAAAGAGGTCACAGCTCATTGTCCTGAAGAGTTCCGACTTCAGTATTTTCTGAAAAGTAAACGCACCTTAGTAATATATCCATATATTATAGTTTGGTTTGTTTGTTGGTTGTTTTACGCCGCAGTCAGCAATATTCCAGCTACATGGTGGCGGTCTGTATATAATTGAGTAAGAACCAGAGAACAACAGTATGAGCATCAATCTATGCAACTGGGATACGATGACATGTGAGCCTGACCCTCAGATCCCGCTAGTTGCCTCTTATGACAAGCATGGATTACCGAAGATCAATTCTAACCCGGATATCCACAGCTGAGTCTGCTAAAAAGCCAGTGAGACATGACAATCAGACATTTACTACATTTTAACACCCCAATCCTGACTTCTTGACACTTCAGAAAAGATTCTTATGACTTATGCAGAAACGGTATACAGACACTGCAGCCAGTGATGTTCCAGCTGCATAATGGTGGCCTGTCAATAATCAAGTCTGGCTTACATAAACCAATATGCGATGATTTCGTTTCCTCAACCCTAGTCTCTGATGTACTACAGCTTTTCTTTGTGTCAGTCTCTTACACGAATGCAACTCTTGGATCGTGTAACACTTCCCCAAAATCCATTCCGTTATGATGCATTTTCAATGTTCAGAGATCCTTCTTTACGGTCCTCTCATGATCTTTCATAACTGATAACTGATCGTCTACCAATGCAGAGATTGATTTTAAGAGCTCAGAATTGGTTTTGGAGAAAATCCTATTTGATCTTTATTTTTTTTACCGAAATGTTCCTTTGATCTGTTAATAATTACATGTTCTCCGGGAAAATGCAACCTGAAACGTTCTAATCATTCCTGCAATAAGATTATTAAACTGTCTTACTGTAATGGTAAGATCATGTTCTGGATTTTCTGGAAAATTCAGAAAAAATATCACATCTAATCCTTGTCTAAAACCTGCTGGAACAAACCAAACGAAATTTAATCAATGATTAAAATCCAAACCTTTTCCCAGCACTAGCATATCAGCCCCAAGCATGTCAAAGCAGGGAAAGAAGCATACCATGTTCCTAGTGTGCAACGCTGTGGTTAGGTAGCCTACTGGTTAAAACATTCGACGGAAGACACTAGAAATGGGCTTCACATATTGCATCCATGTGGGGAATCAAACAAGGGTCTTTGGCATAACGAGTTAACACTTAAACCACTAGGCTACCCCACCGCCCCAGTTTAAAATATATTTATCAAAGATGCGGTTAACACAATGTACTCATTTGGGAATCAAACCCAGGCCTTTGGTGTGACCATTAAGCACTGTAACCACTATACTACCCAACCATCCTATCACCTTTAAGACTAATCTCCAATCAAAATTTTAACATGACAAAACACCTGATAGGAATAATAAGTGACATATCCACAATGCCCTCAACACAATAGCCTACTCCTAGAAACACCTCAGAGGATCATCCAGTCCTAGGGATACCATAATCAGTCGTCAGGAAACCATTAGTCATTATGGCTTGCGGTAGATGACTTATAATGGCTAATTTCTACTTTGTGAGTGACAAGATTTGCTCTGATTAAGTCAGCAATACCTTGCAGGTCAAGACATCAACCGTGCTCCTAACAATGATGCCTTTATTGCTTGCTAGTATCCCACAAAGGTTGCTATACAGCTACTTCGCTTGTCATTGATTAGCTTGATTCACTGATACAGGTCAATGTTGGAAATAATCAATAAATAATTGTGTTTTTTACGCAACCATTTGTGGCTTGAGTGATTGAAACAAGCAATTCCTATTACTGCTGAAGAGGATAATGGCTACATCTTCGTCCCTGGGGTAGGCAGTGTATGGATACCAATCTTAAGATTCTTGATGAGTTACTGGATACAGTGAGTGGGTTTAGTTTTACGCCATTTTGAGCAATATACCAGCAATATCATGCGGGGGTCACCAGAAATGGGCTTTACACATTGTACCCATGTGGGGAATCGAACCCGGATCTTGGGTGTGACGAGTGAACACTTTAACCACAGGGCTACAACACCACATCAACAGGATAAATAAAAAACAGCAACAAAAAGCATAATTTATCAGGGTAGAATTACGTTGAATATTGATAGACATTGAGTTTAACAACACATTGTCAGCTGACAGAGAAAACAACATTCTTTGTATGTATACTACTCAAAATATGATAAAGACGACACACTTTTCTTCTTCATGTGACTATTAAATAGTTAAGCTTTCATGACACCGTTTTTTCAGATGGCTTCAAAAATCTTATGGCACATTAATCCTTTCAATGCTGCTGTCGAACCCATTTGAAAATATGATTTGTTTACGATGAACATATTCAATTATTTCTTTCTGGAAACGTTTTTGAGTTTGTCGTCGCGCTGATATTTGCTGATACAAATATACAAATTTAAAGTCAGTTAAATATGAGATATCGGAGATAAGAATATTGAAATCTGTTTGTGATAATTTAAAAATTTATACATGTTCCTAATATCAAAACCATTCCACTGTCAATCAAGAAATTCAGGTAAAATCTGGAAAATTTACATTATTTACGTTTGCTATGGCCTTAACATATGTATGTTTGAAAATATCATTTTTCTATCTAGAATTAATGTGCCAAATATTTTTCAGTTGTTATTTAATGATGCACCAACTGTTTAAAAATCACCAACTTTCTTTACAACGCCTTATGCTGAAATGAATTCAGCAGGCTGAAGGTTAAATATGATTCATATAAATAGTCAAACACAACATCACTGAGATAGACTGAAAATAGTTCAAGGAAAATCTCAAGTATAATGTCAAGTTAAAATGAAGAATATTCTTTAAACATATAAAGCATTTTTTCACTTGATATTTGATTTATATACTCATGCTTATTACACAAAATTCATCTGTATGTGAAAAACGGCTGCATCTGAAGAGCAAGTAACCCAAAAAAATATCTTGCACAAATGAAGGAAAGATATCAGTCTGGCCAAGGCTAGCCCCTGAGATGGCCCTTAGCTTCTGGGACAGTTGATGGCCAGCCACAATGAAAGTGAGTCACCAAGTGTCACAAATTGAAAATGGCACTGATGGATCCACAAGAGCATGATATTTGACTGTGCAAATTGATGAAAATAAGCCCCCCCAAAAACAAACTCACAAGAGACATCTAACCTTACATTACTTTACATGTTGAACATTTATTGTTGTAAATAAACTGTAAAAATACAATTTCTTATAATGACTCAAACCTAGAATAGAAAAATGGTGAGTGAGTGAGTGGCTAAGAGTGAGTGAGTGGGTGGATGGGTAAGAGTGAGTGAGTGAGTGAGTGAGTTTCAATGCCCAGTATATATGTGAGGAAATACTGAAATACTGTATTTTGAACCTAGATTCACAGGGTTCTGGCACACCAAAGGGATGTAACTCTTCAAAATGAATTGCCTGGACAGTAAACTAGTATTCTCCTACACTTAATTAATTCATATTTAACAGATTTTTTTTATGAATGGTCCCATTCATTAATTTAATCACTGCATAGTTACACTAAATCTTGGAAATATGGCAACATCATCTGAATGTACAGCTGTTGATAAAGCAACCATGAACATGTTCTTGTGAAAGCGTGAGCGAGCGAGCAAGTTTAGTTTTTAGCAATATTCAAGCAATATCATGGCGGGGGAACACTGGAAATGGGCATCACACATTATACCCTAGACTAACACTTAGTCTCTGAATACATATAATTTTGATAGCAACAAATAAACCCACTTCAATTGAAAAGGAGCCCCAGTGAGATGGGGATTTCAGAACCTGAGGAAATCTAGATTTAGGGCTTTAGCATTGCAGTGAGGGCTAGGCAGTAGGGGAAATAATGTGGTTCAGGGACTGTGAGACAGGCTAATTGCACCCATGTGGGTAATCGCACCAGGGCCTTTGGCATGACAAGTAAACGCTTTAACCACTAGGCTACACCACTGCTACTTCTTTTGAAAGAACAGCTGAAGTCAAGCATGAAGGTTAAGGGTTCTTTATTATAAGCCTAATGTTTAAGATTTGAGGGATCTCTGATTCAAATACCATGGAAGACCCCAAGGTCCCAATTTAATTTTGAACACTTCAGCCATGAATAATCTGTCTACACAAGAATGTATCAATACCAGAATTTACTCTAGCATTAAACCTGAAATACCTATTCCCTTGTGAATACTTAACATGCTTACATGTCAACGAAGCTCGTCACTGAAATACTCTGTTCCACACCACTGGTTCCAAACAGTTCACATATACAGCATACCATTACTGAGGTTGACCTGGTGTATATCAAGCTGTTATGTCACCTATGACACAGATACCTCCAACAAAAATAACACAAGCCTTTATTCTTCTGAATGAGTGAACTTCATATGAATTGGGTGTGGTGAAACAGCATACCCCGTCCCAAGTTCCTGTCGGTTTAGACATGTTAGACAGGTCACTTGTATTCCCTTGGCAAATTTATTTATACGGAATAGACACATATGATAAAAAAAAAAATATTAAACTACATATTAATTTTTTTTAAACTGGTTGAACATCAAAATGAAAAAAGTTGAAAACTAAATAACTCTGAAAGCACCCATTTTTTCCATTTGCAATTTATGTCCTCCACAAGATTGCTCGTAAAGGTTGATGTTACGAGTCTGACGTGACTCCTGCACAGATGGCAACATATTTATATAATTAAATCTGAAATTTCCAGCTGATTTAAAAAAAGAATGTACCACCTACCAAGCACCATTATAATAAAAGTCTGTTAACCAATAAAAGAAACTACCTGGCCTTACAATCAAAATAAAACATTCACACATACAAATTTATGTCCAAGCAACACATCTAACAAATGTTAATGTAGGTCCTATTTGAAAGCATGTTGTTTGTCAGAATACATCTAGGCTGTAGCATGTTAAACCACTGTTTCCTTTTCCAGACAAAAAGCTGCACAAGTAAAAAGGATTAGAGTCAACTGTTCACCTTAGAGATTATCATATTTCATGGATTAAAACCAGGAAGTCAATGAATAATGGCCAGGAATTACACAAAAAATCAAAGAATTTTTTCAAAAGGAACTATTTTGGTCATAATGAAACTCTCAAGATGCTCAAGCAGGAATAACTTCTGTATCTGAGATAAAGTGTGGAAGGGTGAAATAAACTTGTTTGCTTGTCTCAGGGCAAGACATCTATCAAAGTCTACACATCTGGATCTTGACTACCGCTCAGTCTCTGAATATATATAAGTTCGGTAGTAACAAACCAACAGATTTAAATTGAAAAGGAGCCCCAGGGAGATTTAGAACCTTAGGTAATCCAGACTAGCTTCATTTAGCGCTTTAGCATTGCAGGAAGGTGGTTCAGGGACTGTGAGAGAGACTAATCTGAATCTGAAAGCTACTGGTCTGGAGGTCATGTTGACCTGAAAGCTACTGGTCTGGAGGTCATGTTGACCTGAAAGCTACTGGTCTGGAGGTCTACAGTGCATAGACAGTAAATTTCAACTGGAGTATCATATTTTGTGGCGATGTGTAGTAAACACTGGACTGCTTTCAAGTTAGGGCTGTAGCAATACAATTTGTTATGACTTACATGTCTCAATAGGAAGGCTGGGATATGATACACAATACAACATATTCATCAAAGGAAACAGAATAAAAAAATTTGAAATTAGGCGAGGTCCTGAGGTCTTTGAGATTTGTTCCTACAGTACCTCAATCTTGGGACTTGTTAGTCTTTTACGTTTAACATTCTGGTTATGGCAAGGAACCTTTGACATTTATGTTTAACTAAACAGTACTTGTACTGGGACCATATATCTTAAATATAAAAAATTACCAGCCTTCCTACTAGGGCTGCAACAATTCAGGTCGATTCATCAAATCCAATCTGACAACATAGTTTCGATTTTCAGATAACCATTATCACTAATTCGATTTGATATTTGAATACCTATTGAGATTTTTCCACACAGCGATAACGCAATTTTAACTCCAACCCGAGCAGTTTCGAGCACTCGAATAAGGCAAAACGTAATTGCTTGACAACAGACTAATTATGCAATAAGAATTGTTGATAGTAGATATTGCCAAGCTGACGATGGATTTCGCGCCAAAAAAGCCGACTCTGAGAGTCAAATGACATCTGATGCTTTTACTTGTATGAAGAATCAAATCGAAAATGATCGAATCGAGGGTCCAATATCGGAAATCAAATTAAGGTTTGGGGGAATCATTGCAGCCCTACTTCCTACCCCAATCATAGTACTGCTGTAACAACAATGTTTCTGTGTGATCACATTCTGCCTGTAGTAGGCATTTGTGTTTTACTATGTTGTCAGTAACTTGTGAACAAGACCATCTGGCAAAATCACAAGTCACTGCATAATTACCTATTAGTGTCTATTTACCTATTAGCACCAATCACTGATAAAAACCATTTATGCCTGGAATTGCTCCTGGCTTCCATTTGTTCATTACAGTGCCAATTACTACTAGCTTCCCTTGTTAAAAGGACACCTTTCTTATCTTATCCCTTTTGCGTTTCAAATGTACATATGTAGCTCTTTGCTTCCTGAGTTTCCCAATACAACTTCTGGATAAATTTCAAAATTCAAAATTCAAACAAAGTCAATTATGCAACCCTAACGTCCCCTTCTGGTTGCCATAACTTTCGGTCAAATCACCCCTCAAACACTAAATGGCCTAACAGGCCTGTGTGCCAAATACACATTATGGCAGAGAGCGCAGTTAAGTTTCCAAATCATTATCTTTCACGGACCTGATGGCGTAAGAATATACTGCAACACATTGTGTTCCTCATGTTACTGGAGTTGACATCCATAAAATATCCCCCATAATGTTTATCTGTGACTTTTAAATGCCATTCAAAGAGAAGACAGAACTTATACCTTAATAATGGTTACTTTATACATATATCTTGCACACACTGCAGACAAGAAATAGATATGTAATAAAAGTTGGAAAAAATTGTGAAAATTTAATACACATAGAAAAGCATTGGTACTAAACATGCCAAAGTTACTCACAACCTAACACTTAGTAGACTATTTGCATTTCTAATCAGCTCAATATTAGCATGATCATTAATTATGCAGTAAATGAATTAAACTTAATCCATATATGCTGCTGATTTGCTACACACATGGAGCGACATTGCTCTTTCTACTTCCTCCACATCCTCATCAAACTGCTACAATGAAATATTGTCAAGTTCTGGATGACTGAATTTATACCACCTGTTCCAAACTGACATAACCGATAGACAGACTGGGGAATCTAATCAAGGAAGTTGGTCTTAAACGTGATGAAGACATATTATCAGTTTTTTGCATCCCAATGACATAAGGATATACTAACACGCCTCAATCTCAAAATCTTTCAAACCTTTTCATGACATAAACATATCCATTCCTCGGAACAGGAATCAGATTTCAAGAAGTGGGCATAACAATTTCATTTCAGTTTTGCCCAGATAGAAAATATGCCACACCAAAATAAATAAAATTTAATGCTGAAGCAACACTGAGAGCAGGCGTGTCCAGAAACTATCCCACATCCAAGTGATCAGAGCGATGCAGTGTTAGATTTGAGGAACTTGATGCAATCTGCAGCGGGTTCACAGTGAAATGAAAACCCAGTTGCACGAGACACAACCAGGTTGCTCTGTAGTCCCTCAAACGTATCGAAGTAGAAATCTAGGCTGCACTGTTGCTCCCGTCACCTTAACTAACTTATCTGATAAATGTGCACATAATGTTAAGACCTTAAACTCGAGGAAGTCAAGTCCATGAAATCATGACAGACTGTAAATACTAGAGACTAGTATGCAGTATAGTGAGTGAGTGAGTGAGTTTAGTTTAACGCCACTCAGCAATATTCCAGCTATATGGTGGAGGTCTGTAAATAATCAAGTCTTGACCAGACAATCCAGTGATCAACAACATGAACATCGATCTACGCAACTGGGATACAATGACAAGTGTCAACCCAGTCAGCCAGCCTGACAACAGATCCTGTTAGTCGCCTCTTACGACAAGCATGGATTACTGAGGATCAATTCTAACCCAGGTCGTCACGGGTAGTAATAAGTAGTATGTAGTATAAAGGCATGTATTCAAAGATCATCCTTGTGTGGGCATGTAAAGTTAGATACAAATCTGAAAATCTTCGACATGCAGTTGTTCCATGTAGACATAATATTAGGTTGCATTTTCAATATCAGGTTGCACTTTCGCATGTTCAAAAAGCTTAACAATCCCTGCCATGCAAAAAACATTCTCAGCATGATGTTTTACTGTTGACAAATGGCCAGCAAGTTCAGTACACTAAGCAGTGATAGACACGAGCCACCTGGCCCTTGTCTTCTTTTCACAAAGTGATCTTAGCATTAAGTCAATTGATACAAGAACGCCTATCCATATGGATAAACATGGTGTAACTGTGTACATAGTTAATATTCCAGATGAATAACAGCAACTTATGAACAACTAAGTCCAGGTCAAGGAAAACAATGGTAGAAAACATGAACCATTTCACCATCAGGATATAATGACACTCAGCCATGACACATTGTACCAGGGACCTCTTCAGCCCTTACACCCGTGAAGATCCAGGTTACAATTGGTATTCAGTAATCCATGCTTGTCGTAAGAGTGAGTGAGTGAGTATGGTTTTAC
>VKKT01001577.1:218315-231572 GCA_008038995.1 Haliotis laevigata | reverse complement strand
TGACTGATGTGCATTTTGATATTGATATAGTGGTTAAAGCATTCGCTAATTACACCGAAGACCCTGGTTTGATTCCCAACATGGGTATAATGTGTGAAGCCTATTTCTGGTGTCCCCCGCCGTGATATTGCTGGGATATTGCTAGAAGTGGCGTAAAACTATACTCACTCACTCTTAATTTCATGCAAAGACCTTATGTGTTCACAGTGTCCAAATATAATCCGGCTATATTCTGATGTATGAGTCATAAGATTTTGAGACAGTGTATAAAAGTCGATAAATTTCATGGTTGTGTCTGTGTTACAACTGACCTTTTTTCTTCTATAA
Organism: Haliotis laevigata; assembly: GCA_008038995.1. Lineage (NCBI taxonomy): Eukaryota > Metazoa > Mollusca > Gastropoda > Lepetellida > Haliotidae > Haliotis > Haliotis laevigata. The sequence continues at coordinate 231,245 of VKKT01001577.1, read as the reverse complement.
TATCATCACAGTATGAGACATTTTTATTGTTTTCATTGTAAGTCCTTTATCCACATTTTCAATTCCACAAATTTTATTTGTTCAATTTTCATTTCTAACTTGCATTTTCCAACCATGTCTTCCAGTTCTCAAGAAACTAATTTTTAATTCTGGTGGTTATTGACCTTATCATTGGAAACAGCTACTGACTCCTTGATCTATTTGTTCTAATTTGTAACAGATGCTGTTCTGTGTAAAGTTATGCACATAAATTAAACAATCACTTGATTCATGGGACAGTGTGCATTCCTCAGCCAGTAATGTTTATGAGTCTTGTCACATTTGTCAGTTTTGATATTTATGATTGTTTTTGATAAATCTTATATTAATAACATATGTTTTTGTGATGAGAATTTTCTGTGGCTCAAATTTGGTTATGAGAATATCAAATGTGAATTATTAAAAGTGAATTATTAAAAGGTAAATTTGATTTGTAATCTCAACGACAAAGTGCAAGATTTAAGTGCACAAAACATATTATGCAGACAATTTGTTTCACATTATCAACTTGAAGCTACAGGTTTTTATATCCTCATAGACTGATCTTGTGTTAAGTTCTTTATTGTATGTGGTTCCTTTATATTTATGTGTCAATTGCTTCTGTTTTAGGGCAAGAGGGTTTTCTATGCAACTAATAACAGTTCCAGTACCCGAGAGCAGTATGCACAGAAGTGTCAGAAGTTTGGTTACGATGCGGCAGAGGTTTGTGTCCTCTTCATTATTAGAGCAGATCCAGTGCTGGAAAGATTGATCAAATAGTTGGTCAATCAATCCTTCTAGGATGCGTTATCAATTATTGATAGGCTCGGGAGACATCTCTATTCATAACAGTCAATGAAATATCAAATTAATTCAGGAAATATGTATATAACATGTTGCATTTGACCATTGTATTGTATTATCATAGTGTTCTGCCATGGGAGCCGTGCCAATTTACACTTATCAGAGGGGTACACAAAGTTCGCAGACTACCAGTTGTCCAACTTCCATTTTTGTGGAAGTCGCAGAGGATGAGCGGGTTAGGCGGCTGACTTTGTGTGCTGGAGATTTGGTGCCTGACTCTGAGGGTGTGGGTTTGAATCATGGATGGGACTAGTGGTGTTCCGAATAATAATTGAAATAATCGAAGATTGGTCGAGGTGACCACACGATCAAGTACTCGATGACATTTTCTCATAATCGAACACATACGATTTTGGAACTGCTGCTTTAGTCTTTGAAACACTTGACGATGGAACATATCTTCGCAGTTATCAGGGCCTGAAAAGTTGTTTAATTCATAGAAAACTCACTTCACTCAGTTTATTTTAATGATATATTAGTCATCACTTTAAAGTAGCAAGTTGCATCATGTTATACATATCTGCAATAACAACCTGGATAGGAAAATCTGAAAAATGATGCTAACCAATTTTTTTCGATGATTGTTAGTTGGTAATGAAGCAATCATAAATCATGAGATTTCAACCAATTCCCAACACTAGATGGGACGCAACTCAAACAACACGCATGCACGCACACATGCACAGAGAGAGAGAGAGAGCTCCAATTATCAATCTGCATATTGTGAGGGACAATCATCACTAGTTCTATTCCACTTAGTATTTACTCACAAGTGACTAGTCACGTTCCAGTCTGTGACATAAGACACTATTCCGAAGCCTGAGTTTAGTAAAATTCTTTTCAGTCCAGTAACCTCAGACACAGTCAAACTAAACTGCACTGAATATGATCCAGAAAGGCAATTTTGACCTGATGGAATTTATAGTATTTGGCTAGACTGTATTTGGTATTCAGTATCTTTTCGCTCACCGTGGTCAATGTCTTTGGGTGTACCAGAGGGCACTGTTATAAATAATTTGAATAATAACGCTCTTTTGGTCAGTCATAATTTGCATTTGTTAGTGTCCCCACATGGGTACAATGTGTGAAGCTCATTTATTGTGTCCCCCCCCCCGCCATGATATTGCTGGAATATTGATAAAAATGGCGTATAACCATACTCAGTCAGTCATTTGTTGATGTTCAACCCCTTCTCTGTATAATATGTCACATAAGCTCACTTGGTCCGAAATTTGACTTTTACCATAGTTACCATTATAGGTGCTCCAAGTGAATGAAACAATATAACATCTATTAAAAGGCCCAAATGACCAAGAAATGTAAAAGTAATTTAAGGCCATGAAATTTTATGAAAAACAAGGCTTTTTATAATTCATTGTACTTGGATGTCATGTTGACTTTTAATGGATATTAATATATCCATACAAGTTTCAGTTCAAAACTTGACATTTGCTGATGAAGCTTTTTCACTTGTTTCAACAGGAAGAGATTGTGTGTACGGCCTTTATTGGAGCTTTATATTTGAAAAACATTAACTTCACTGGGAAGGTGTACCTGGTGGGAAATCCTGCCATGGGTGTGGAGCTGGATAAATACGGTATTCGGCACACAGGCATAGGGGTAAGTGTATGGGTATATATATGGGGTTATGCTAATACAGGCATTGATGGTAAGCAGCATACAGGCCTAGTGTGTTGACTAGGGTTATATTTGGTGTCTCGCAGATACAGTAACTGGGGATGAATTGGTGTATAAATATGGTAATCAGGCATGTGAATGGTGATAAATATGGTATCCTTTATGTACAGGCATTAGAGGTACTTTGGTGAATATATTTGGCACACTGATGTGTGTTGGTTAATGGGTTGTGATAAATTTGGTATTCAGTGTACAGGCGTACAGGTACAGGATAATAGATGGTTACATACATTTAGTTTTTAGCAACCAGGCATTGTGGTAAGTAATTAGATAATCATCAACATCTTGTCAAAGGAATATTTCAACTGTATTACAACAATCTGCAAGTGCAAAAGCAAATGTTGTCAAGAGTTGATGTGTTGGTAAATGTACTAAATTTATTTGTATTGATTTTGATTTGATAGAAAACCAGATCCATCCTGTTGCCAGTCTTGAATTTTGTATCATTTTTCATTCCGTCTGAGTTATATTCAATTGTTTAATTAATATGAAGTGAAAGAAGTGAAAATGTCCAATGTTTCAGCCTGACCAGGAAATGATAGATGACTTCTATCCAGAATGGTTGACAATGAAGTTGGATCCTGAGGTAAGTGACTGAGTGCCCTGTATACCATGGCATGTTTGTATATAGTCATCATTCAAATTTTCAGTGGGAGGTGGGGTTGCCTAGTGGTTAATGCGTTCACTCATAACACTGAAGGTCCGGGTTTGATTCCCCACATGGTTGCATGTCCCCCGCCGTGATATTGCTGGAATATTGCTAAAAGCGGCGTAACCTAAACTCACTCACTCACTTAAATTTTCAGTGGCAGCCTTGATGGTCTAGTAGATACAGTGTACAGGGACAGGAAGGTCAATAGTTTCCATCCACAGCCATGCCGTGACAATGGTACCTTTAAAGATATGGGTTAGAACTGGTCTTCAGCTACCCATGCTTGTTGTAAGAGGCGAGTAACAGGATCGGTGGTCAGACTCGCTGACTTGGTTGACACAAGTCATTGTATCCCAATTGCGTAGATCGATGCTCATGCTGTTGATCACCGGATTGTCTGGTCCACACTTGATTATTTACAAACCGCCGCCATATAGTTGTAATATTACTGAGTGTGGCGTAAAACTAAACTCACTCACTCACTCACATGGTATAAGTTGACCCTCTGCAGGTGTTATTATGCCAACACAATGGAAGTTAAAGATGGTACTTGATTGCATGCACACAAGAACCCGGCTTTTTGTTGACCTGTACCAGTTTGTGTTTGTTGTACTAGTCCCTGATGTGGTGGTGTGTCAGTATACCACAGGTCTTTGTTACAATGTGTCACATATTGCCTGTAACTTGTGTTTCAAGTTTGGTGCTAAATGACGTAATCATTTCCCTTCTGACTTAGTGACAAACTGACTAGGGTTGCAATTCGCTATGCAGAGTTGTGGCCCTTGGGTATGCAAAAACTTATGATCATGGCTCAAATCACAATTCACAAATCATTTTTCTAGGTTCACTGTGCTCATGACGAGTGTTTGACTAAACTTTGAAATATTTGTGAACTGCATCACTTCAACCTTTCATCTCAAATCAAGATGACCCTTCCATGAGTAAATTAGAACAATGTTAAAACTGATTCATTGACTGACTCACTCCTGACAAAACCTCAGTTTTTAAGTGACTGTCATTGGAAGCATCACATTTATTTTGTTAAGTCATTTCTCAAGAAGAAGTAGCATGTCAGCCATATAACTGCCTAACTATACCTTTTATCTGCTGATATATAGACATGGTTCTTGTGATGTTTTGTCAATGTAAGACTTTGTATCATTTCAGGTGAATTGTGTTATGGTTGGGTTTGACAAGTACTTGAGCTATCCCAAAATACTGAAAGCCAGCAGTTATCTGAAGAAACAAGATACTATCTTCTTAGCAACAAATGAAGATAGCAATCTACCTGCGAAGGGGGACGTTGTTATTCCTGGTTAGTGTGCGTGTGATTTATTTTGAAAAGTGTGGAATGTTGCCGTCTACCAGTTGCTTGATGCTGTAGACCTCCATGTCTACCTCAGCTAGTGTGAAAAAAGTGAGTGAGTATGGTTTACCATCGCTTTTAGCAAAATTCTAGCAATATTGTGGTAGGGGGACACCAGAAATGGGCTTCACACATTGGACCCATGTGGGGAATCGAACCCGGGTCTTTGGCTTGATGAGCGGACGCTTTAACCACAAGGCTACACCACCCTAGTGAGGAAAAAATTCAAAATTCCAGACAATCATCCAAACAGACTTCATGAATCCAACCAGATGTACTGAAGATACCAGCAGTAATGGAATCAAAATTGAATATGTCTGTGTATCCTCTGTTAAGACGGTTATGTATTAGATGACGGTTACACCTTGTATTGTAATGATCAGATTCCATAGTCCAAAGGCTAACACACAAAGATCATAGGTCAGACAATCTAGGTAGCGAGTGACCAATTCTTATTGTGACAAATTTGGTTGGTATGTTGTAAAAGTATAGACAATCATTTTCTTAGTCTTTTATTAATCATCTATATGAACATTATACTTGGATTGATATGTTTATAAATCTTGAAAAGTCATCGTCTGGTGTTGGTGCTGATAATGTTATCAATCCAAAATGTGAGTGAGTGAGTGAGTTTAGTTTTACGCCACATCGGCATTATTTCAGCCATATAGCGACGAGACCAAGTCTGCACACATATACAATTTAATTACAAAGTTCGGAGTAGTGAGTGCATTTTAGTTTTAAGCCGCTTTAAGCAATATTCCAGCAATATCACAGCGGGGGGACACCAGAAATGAGTTTCACACATTGTACCCATGTGGGGTATCGAACACGGGTCTTCGGCATGACGAGCGAATGCTTTAACCACCAGGCTACCAGACCCTAGTGTGGAAAAAAATTAAAAATTCCAGACTGTCATTCCAAACAGACTCATGAATCTAATCAGATGTACCACCCCAATCTAAAATGTGACAACTGCAGTTCATTATCACTGTTTATTGTCAAAGTGGTCTTTACAATTGGTAGTATTAAAAACTCATTCAGATAATTTTTATATCTATAGTTGGGAGGAACAATTAACCAAGCTAAAAAACCAATGTAAGGCCTGAAGTTCAAGGCTTAACCATCATTTTATAAACAACAAATGATGCCTCCACATACTTTCTTTAAATTCTGTCATTGTCTGTGTTGTCTATAACTTATTTTGAAAAATGATTGTAGTATTATGCGGAAACAGATTGTTCAGTGTTTTTAAGGAATGGAACATTAGTGCTCACACACATTTTACATGTGCAGTTACTACTTGTTCTAGTATTGAAGATGACACTAAGGCTGTAACGATTCACTCGCATATTCGGTGAATCGAACCGTAGCCCTTCATGAATTCAATTCGTTATTCGTCATCACCAGAACCGAATATTTACGATTTTTTTAAGGGAGCATGTTATATTTGAACCCTTGTGTACTTTTGGAAAGTGAGATATGCAAGGATTGAATATGTACTAGCCTTGCAGTAGCACAAATCATGTTAGTTTGCCAAGGCCACACATGGTACTGTCGACTATAACTATTACATACAATATTTGAGTGTCATGGGATCACTGGTTATTGCTGTGACAAATCAAAACTGTCAAAATGGGCGTTCCATATTCTACATCAATCACTTAACTACAATACTGTATTTGTGAATAATTATTCGTATTCATTACCCAATATTCATGATACGTATCATATTCGCCGCATAGTGTATTCGTTGCAGCCCTAGATGACATCTATAAGTTTCCCCCTTTAAAGTTAATGTAACTTCTGAAATAGCAGTGTAATGCAAATGTAAGACATGAAGCCTCAGAAGAAGTCTCGTGCTCCTTGACAATTGTCAGGAAATTTAAATTTGCCTGCAGTTGCGATACAGAAGATATGATTGTAGCTGTGTATGACATTAGGTTCAGTGGGACAGCACCAGTCTCAGCTGGAGGCTGACTTTAACACTTCTGTTCCGCGGGACCAATTAGAATTGGTTCCCAGCAACCAATGCTGTTCTTTAAGTCAGACTGGGTGTGACTGTATGATGGCATGTCATCATAACCCAGTGTCATGGATTATTGTTCACACTATCAAAATCACTTGATTGTTTTGTTGAGATCATTATTAACAGGGCACTATCAATAAGCTGGAACACACACATATTGATTCCATACTGACCATTCATCGGACCCAGCAGTAGTGCAAGAAAACTTTCAACAGCAGACATTTGTACCCAATTTCCAACAAGACCTGGGGTGGTGGGTTAGTCTAGTGGTTAAAGCGTTTGCATGTCACGCCGAAGACCTGGGTTCGATTCCCCACATGGGTGCAATGTGTAAAGCCCATTTCTGGAGTCAACTGCCGTTATGTTGCTGGAATATTGCTAAAAGCGACATAAATCTAAACTCACTCACTCCAACATGACCCCTGTTCACTCAGCTACAAATTTGATACCAATTGGGCAAGACGTAAATGGCACGATTGCCATCGGAAAGTGGTGAAAGGGAGATAACTGTAGTTTAAACCTTCAGATTAATAGGTTACCAAACCGCAATCCATGTGACTAAAGTGAAAAAACAAAACAACTGCTGATCATTCGAAGCTGCAAAAAATGCAAATGTCGGAAATACCTGTCTTGTGTATGATGAATAAATGACAATTTATTCCTCAGAACTGCCCTTTTGAATTTCAGGAACTGGAACAATGGTCCATGCGGTGAAATGTGCCAGCCGAAGGGATCCAATTGTTTTAGGAAAGCCAGAAAGGCCGATGTTTGATGTCCTACAAAAGGCACACAACCTTGACCCAGCCCGATGCTGTATGGTTGGTGACCGGTAAGAAAGTACCCCTGTTGAGTATGTGTAGGGACTATGGTTCAGTTTGTAACACTCTTAATCAAAATCTTGTCGAAGGCCTACGTGACTGGTGAAGATGTGAGTTAGAACTGTTCTTAAGTACTTGTTGAAGCACAGGCAAACTGTAGCGCAAATAGGGTTGTGCACAAAGAGAAAATGACCAATCTTCGTATATGCGAGCGAAGCGAGCAAAGGTTGGCAACGTAATTTTTGAATATGAGGTGATTATTAAATATGAGGTTGGAAATCTAAGAGCACAATCCTGTGAGGAAATGGGTGATATTCTATTTTGATGTTAAAAATATTTTTCGAACCGAAGCAAGGGAAGTACATTGCCAACCTTTGCTTGCTTCACTCACATATAGATAGACTGGTCATTTTTTCTCTCTGTTGCGCAGCCCTATTTGCGCTACAGCTTGCCTGTGGTTGAAAGTGGCAACTAAGGGGATTGGGTTGTCAGGTGTGCTGACTTGGTTGATGCATGTCATTGTGTGACAGTTGCATAAAATCATTGTCAATCATGCTCAGTTTGGAGTTACTTCCCTTTATTCATTGACGTTAATTAATGAAGGATTCCCAATATAACATCCACAAAACTTATAGCCGGTCACATGCTTAGTATAACATCAATAATGCGGACCTTAGCAACCGCGTGCATTTGTCAAATTTACATTTATGATTGAACAATTCAGAGGTACAGATAAGTTGCATATCTGCTGAAATTATGCAAATATTTATGTGAAAACTTACTTCCTATTAAGTCTATTGTGTACAAGTACGCTTGAATTTTTGTAAATACTCAATAAATTTGGTGTTCAAATCTAAGCTTGCATACTGGTGGATAGATAAAATAACAGGTATATTGAGATGTTCTATTTCAACACATGAACTTGGTGACTTGCAGTCTTTCTTATAATTCTTCGTATTACAGATCAAATATAAATAACAAACACGTAAACCAACATTTAAACTTTATTATACTTTTACAATTAATGGAAAGTGGAGTTTGAATGAGGTGGGTACAATTTATTTGGTTACTCAAAGGAAAATTAAGATACCCAATTGAGATGAACACAAGCGAGTACATTATAAGTTGTTCTCTGGTCTCGAGGGGGGCATGGGCTGATGTACCCTTGATGTTTGTTTATGTTCCCAGAGCCTGAAGGGGCCAGGGAACATAAAGAAACATTGAGGGTACATCAACCCATGAGCCCAGAGGGACCAGTGAACAACGTATTTATCTTACCGAACACCTCAATGGTAATTTTGAACTGTTTGAAGCATGGGTATCGGATCACAATGTGGAGTACAAGACGACAAGAAAAAACAAATTGAGAGGTATCTTCCTTCAATCGATTTGCATTCACAAAACATCGGTAATTTCCTGACATCATACGTGATTCAATGTTATTCGAGATAAAGAATTACTACTACGAAGTATCAAATGAGTTCGGCATTCCCAGCGGGGTACATAGAAAATGTTACTCACTTGTAAGCGGGGTACATTGAAAATAATAGAAGAGTGCTCAGCCAATTGGAAAACGACATTTATGTGTTGGCAAGATAAAACTCAATGACCCAAAAGCTCTGGAACTTTATTACAAATAATATGATAACAAACTACTTAAAACGGCAGTGTGAAGGGAAAAGTGGTGAGGAATCGGGGATAAGTCCTGACAAAAAGAAAACTGACAGCGGTCACACTGAGAGCTCTGGTAAAGCGGTAGGCAGTGTAGGTGTTAAGTGTCAACTGAAGACGTGATTTTGAATTATTTTTATGTTTGAGGTTATTGAAGTTTCATTTAGCTTGTGCTTTAAAAAGTTAAGTTCAAACCCTGTGTCATTCACCTATTATAGAGCTGAGTGCATATGTTCACAACAAACCAACATGCATGGCACAGCACATCCAAAATAAACCCATATTGGCATTGCGACTGATTAGATAAGATTAGATTAAGTTCAGTTCGAAGTAAGCATGAAAGTAAGGGTTTCTTGTCATACCCCAAAGATATTTACAGGCTGCAATATTATTATCGCAGTTCAAACATTCACTCACTCATGACAGTCAGGCAAGATCACAAATTACCTGTGCTTCAGAAACTTGAATTGGATATTTCTTAGTGTTTGTTTCAACCGTTTCAGAATCAACACTGACATAGGACTGGCCAAGGGGTGTGGGTTGAAGTCGCTTCTTGTACTGAGTGGTGTGTCGATTGAAGCAGATGTTAACCCTGAATCAAGTACCTTCTCCAAGGAGCAGTTTCCGGATTATTACACGTCAACTCTTGGGGACCTGGAGAAGCATCTCCAGGACTCTCAACAACAGAGTTGATGATGAATGAAGTTTAAGATATTAAATCATACTGTTTTTATTGTTTTTGACTTTTCGACAGGCCAGTGTTTTCTTCATCAGGGCTCGATTTAAGAGATGTTCACCTACTTGCACCGGGTGCAACCTAAGATAAAACCTAGATGCACCAGCCAAATTCCAGTTGCACTGCTTTTATTGCAATACATAATGAAAGAAATATGTTATTGAATTATTGTTTTATTCAGAAATTTTACCCACTCAAAAATTGACTTGCACCTGGTTCAGTTTAGACCAATAACCTGGTTGCACATTTCGTAATATAGGGTTGCACTAGTGCAAGTAACAAAGCAATAAATTGAGCCTTGTTCATTATTATTTATTTGCTACTTTGTTCTGTTGCATGTGTTTTTTTCATTCTTTTCTCCACAACATGTATTGTCCATGCTTGACAATGGTACATGGAACTATACCTATTATGTTATATCTATATTACAAACTTGTGACCTATTAACAATTTGTCTGATTTATAATGTTTTGTTAACTTTTTCACTTTTTAAACCTGCCATACATCTGAATGGGTAATGTAAAGGTGCAGAGCATCCTTTTTGAAAGACTTAGAAGTATTAAACAATCCTGTCGATTCTTGTGCAATAACTTTTAAAATTGTTTTAGAATGTTTGTCAGTGTAATTGTTTTTGTGAAAAATCATGCTACTCAGGTGCTTCTGTCATAGGTGAGAAATAAGAATGTGAGATTTTGGTTTAGCTTCACATCTGACCATGGATTATTATACATATAAAGTTGTTTGTCTCGTTTTTCTGTCCATCAGTATATCCAGTTGTATGTTTGCTCAAGCAAAAATAAAACAGAAGTTTTCAATAGGCTGTCATGTTTTAAGTGTTTTATACCTCAGGTGATCCTTTTAATAGTTGCAATAGTAGTGGTATAAAAATTTAATTCAATTGTAGACCACTGGCAGATTTGTTTGCACTGATTTCTCTCTGTAGTGACTTCGCGAGCAAAATGATCATATTTTAGATTTTGGAATATGTAATTTTGTGGGTATTTGCTAAGCATTTTATAAGTTTTCATTAGTTTTCATTAGTTATTACAAATCATGTCAATATAGGCAATGCTGTATATATGAATACCTGTATAGGCAATACCTGTATATATGAATCCTATTGGAGGCGAATATGACACATGTCTCTAATATTGGGTAACAAATATTGGATGGCAATTACAGTAACAAATGAGCAGTTAATGATTGAATAAAAGCAGCAAGGCAGTAACAAAATGATTATTTTAAATATTTTGACCATACTGACAGTGTTAATTTATCATGACAAGGACAAGTGTCCATATTACTATCAAATCAAATATATAAGAATGTTTGCTATTATCCTGCCTGCCTTGGATATATTCCATTTTGCATATCTCATTTTGATAATATAATTCAAGTTCAAGAAAAAAACACACCTTTTATAACATTAGTGAATATTTGATTCCAGTGATCATGAATAACAAACTGAATTCATGATGAATACAGTTTGTTTCATGAAATAAGCATTTGAATTATTGAAGACCCTAACATTTATGCATAATCATTGTCCCCAAAATCGACCATGTAGGTTGTCTGTCTCTTTTTAACAGACTAAATAGTAATTATGATCAAATATCTTTTAGAGAATTTTGTGCTAATCATTTGCTCTAAGATTATGTCTGTCAAGTAAAATATACTGTAGTTTGATATGATTATTATTTTACTTTGTGTTTGAATTGGAATATGTAATCGTTTTCTTCTTTGTACCAGAAAAAGGTGAGCTACAGAACCATAACGGTATCTATTTTGCAACTACAAAAAACTCAAATGTAGGACTTTTATCAGTACGTTACATAATAGTATAATCTGTATCAATGGATAAGTTAAATGAATTTTAAACTTTATGAATAATTCTTGAATAGAAAAATAATATTACATCTATGACTTTATAAATGACAATGTTATGATATAATCTGTAGGAATACATTTCAATACATGAAATAATAATTCTTCCATATTTTGGTTTTGAATATTATGTCTGGAAAGAGCTGGCCAATGAAATACCGATCAGCAACCAACTGCTAAGTGGTCATTCTAACATGCAGTTTTGTTGACAAGTTAAAATCTTGTCTTGTTGATAAGAAGCATTTTGAAATAGTTTATTGCCACAGATGAAACAGCTGAGATATTAAAAATTATGCAACTGATATGAAGTCAGCTGCATTTTTGTGTCCACCATTTGGTCAACTACCAACAGATGAGTGGGTTCTGTGATACTTTTACTTGTACAGAGGTAAGCAAACATTTTTCTTTCTACTTATATATTTGGAAAATGCACATGCATCCCTGTAAATACACATAAAACTGAAGAAGGGGCACATGTCATCTTGCATATGTTTTTCCATCTGGTCAACTACTGTGTACCAACAGATGAGTGGGTTCTGTGACGCCTGATTCAGGTGAATTGGTAAGCAGACAGTTTTCTCTTACATTTTCTACTGGAACATAAAAGTGTTGAAGAGCCTCCTTCCATCGTTCCATCTGTTCAGCTACCAACAAGTGAGTGGGAACAGGAATTGGTATGGGAAACGATCTTCTTTTGCATTTTCTACTGGATAATGGACATGTGCGCAAGCATGAGAATATGAGTCTGTTGAAGCAAAACAGGCCACTTTCTTTCAAATATCTTACCATAAGGTCAACTACCAACAGATGTGAGGTTTCTGTATTGTCTAATCCATGTACATTGGGGACAGTTTTCTTTAACGGTTGTCACTGGAAAATGTACATGCACCCTGTAACAGAACGTAAATCTGTTGAAGGGGTACATGCCACCTTCTTTCATGTGTCTTCCATCAGGTCAGCTACCAACAGATGTGAGGTTTCTGGAATGCCTGATCCATGTACACGGGAAGCGGACAGTTATCTTTATCATTTTCTTTTGGAAAATGTACATGCACCCCTGTAACAATATAAATCTGTTGAAGGGGTATATGCAACCTCCTTTCATGTGTCTTCTTTCAGGTCAACTACCAACAGATGTGAGGTTTCTGTATTGTCTAATCCATGTACATTGGGGACAGTTTTCTTTAACGGTTG